>CM068291.1:56043434-56301289 GCA_034703905.1 Chenopodium berlandieri
TTCTCCCGTGGTTATGGATATCTTCCTTCCACTAGGTGTAGTCACCTTCACCATCTTGCGTCATCCCTTGAGTAGTCCTTCTGCCGGAGTGATGAGCTTGGAGGGGTCAAAGTTTCACTTTGCAGCACGTTTTGTATAAGCTCGGAGTTGTCGTCAACGTGCTTAGGCCCATTTTTCTCGTACCCAAAGAGGAGACCCATGACGTTAAAGTCGAAGCATGGGGGTGCTCGTTCCTTATAAATAGGGGTAGGGATCTCGTCTAGAAAGTTGCAATCTAGGAAAATTTCGAACCCAGGCTGGCGTATCCTATTCCTGACAAGTGGTTCCGAGAATTCGTAGCATGGGTATTCTTCTCCCTCTTTTATAAACTATCCATTTAAAGTGAGAGGGTATGATTCCATTGGCATTGCATCTTTCTGGGTGCGAGCTCTTCTTCTTGCATTGGACTTTTCTCGGGCTCGCTTAAGGTCCTCTGGAGTTGGTTCGAAGCTAAGTCCAAAAGTATCCATTTTAAGGAGGCCAGGTAGTCCCATCCGTTTAGCTATTCCAATCTTCTTTCCTAAGGTCATTTCAGGAAAGTGCCCTTGTCTTTTAAGGATAGTGTTGACCCCGAGATTCGAGTGGGGGTTATAGTCAAGAGGGGTCTTTTCATCCTTTTCGATAAAAAAGACCTCATCAGCGTTAAAGCCCACAATCTTCGTCATTTTCATCGTGCTCCACATGAATGATTGGTTTGTCAATCGCTTTAATTCTCATGGGGGAAGCATCGATTGTGATAGAAATTCCTCCAACTATAGCCGTTACTTGTTGATGGAGGGGTGAAGGGACAGCCTTAAGGTCATGAAACCAAGGGCGTCCCAACAACAGGTTGAATGAAGCCTTGATGTCTACTACTTGAAAAATAGTGCTATGTTTAATAACTCCTGCGGTGACATTCATAGTAATGGAGTTAAGTCTTCATCCTATGCCCTGTGTCCAAGGGCTTGGCGACGAGTGTTGTCATAGGCCCTTATGCCCTGTGTGGATGGAGTAAGTCTTCATCCTTTATTTCTAGCATCTTTGCAGTGCGAAGTGGGCATACATTAATTGTCGAACCATTTTTCACAAGGGTCATTGGTACGTTCATTCTCTTGCACACCATGGTGAGGTTCAAGGCTTTGTTGTGTCTATCACCTTCCGGTGGTAAGTCTTTGTCGGAAAAGGTGATCAAATTGTTAGGACTAGGGAGGTCACTTGTGAGGAAGTTAGCCAACCCTTCTGGAGTAGTCTCGGAATCTATCCCTACTTTTGCTAGAGCATCCATCACTGCAATTCTATGTTCATGAGATGAAGCTAGGAATTTCCAAACATTCATCTCAACCTTAGTCTTTTTGAGTTGCTTGACAATGTCGTTGTCTTCTATAATGGGTGCTGGAACTTGTTGAGTTGTGGGTATGGGTACAGTTGTGGCTGGTGGTTGCATTCTCCCAGACCTTGTAAGCACAGTGATCGGGGAGTCCTCATCCCAAATGTCATCATTGTCTTCAACAGGGTAAAGTGCCGCAAGGGGTGATTCTACTATATCTTTGAGGTATACATCCTCATCATCACTGTCCCAGATTCCATTGATATTGGCATCATTGTCCCTAATTTTAATGCTATCCATTCTTGGGATGTTGATGAAAAGTTTTCCATCATCTATGAGTCCTTGGATATATTCCTTGATCCTGAAACAGTTTTCAGTTGTATGTCCTCCAGATTGATGGTACTTATAGTAGAATTTTTCCATTCTTGTAAGGGACTCGAATGGCTTTGGCTCAAGAGGCTTGACCATACCCCTTTCGAAGAGCATGTCAAAGGCTCGTTCATAAGTAGTGCCTATGAGCCCTATTACTCCTTCGTGGTTCAACAACATTGAAGGTAAACGGCTTTCTTCCAACGGTGTTGGGTTTGTAAGAGGAAGAAGAGGGGTCACATCTTCTTTTGGGGACAAGCTTGTTTTCCATCCTATTTACCTTCCTGTAAAGAACTTGTAGTTCAAGACTTAAATCTTGGAGAGCATCAAGAAGGCTATTTTATATCTACATTGATAGGATTTTGGGAAAGACTAGCAATGTCTTCATTAGTAAGTCTCTTCTTGAAAGTCAGTCGTGGCATCGAAGAAAATCTCCTCTTCTTTTTTTATGGCATGAATTTCTTCTATGGAAGGATCTTCAACTGGTTTAATAAGTAGTGACGGATCTATTGGATCCTGTTCGTCAGAAATAGCCAAGGAATCGGAAAGTGGAGAATTGTTGATGCTTGGTTTCTTACTAGCAAGAGGCAATGGGATTTTGTTATTATCGATCAAGTATTGGATGGCTTCCTTTAATTTCCAACAACTTTCTATAGAATGGCCCCTACCTTGATGATATTTGCAGTGTGCATTTGGGTTCCAATTGGACGATCTCTTTCAAGAGGAGGATCTTGCATAGGTCCAATGGGAGTAATAAGTCCTTTGGCGTGAAGTCTATCAAACGCGGTATCATAGCTCATTCTAATAGGGATGAAATCTCTTCTACATTGCTTTCTTTGCCCTTGATTATTCATGGCTAAAACATCATTTAAATTAAAGGTACTAACATTGTTACTAGAGTGGGTGTTTTTGGAAGAAGAAGAATTGTCGTTCTTCTTTTTTTCCAGCCACTGTTGTTACTATTGTTAGTAGCTTTCTGTTTTGCAAGATCATCTTCAATTTCAATGCCTATGTTATAGACAGCTTTAAAAGTGTTTAAATTGCATTGATATTTTAAATGCTTTTGGTATTTCTTTTGGAGGTTCTTAATGAACATCCTTACAGATTCTTTCTCACTTGGAACTTCAATCATCCTAGTGGAAGTTTCCTTCCACCTATTATAAAAGGCAGTGAAACCTTCATTTTCTTTTTGTTTAAGAATTTCAAGTTCCCTATGATCAGTTTCTACTTGAATATAACATTTGTATCTATCAATGAAAGCATGTGTGATTGAATCCCAAGTAGCGATCTTCTCAGTGCCTATGGAAAAGAACCATTGTTGGCATACTGGTTCAAGAGAAAGCGGGAAAAGCGAGGGGAAAACTTTCTTGTCAATCCCCTTGATCTCCATAATTGTCTCAAAGGCCCTCAAGTGGAAGTAAGGGTTATCAGTAGCTTTGAATTTAGGAATGTCATTGGCAGAGAACTTCTGCGAAAGAAGTTCCTTATCCACTGAGACTCCCTTAGAGCTTTTTCCAAAGTACTTGTAGTCATTGGAGATTTAACTCAAGCTATCCTCCTAGGTTTGATGGTTTCAATGGGTACTTGCTTGTTAGGGTCATGGACTTGGGTGGTGAGTCCCTTGAGAATTTCAGCAAGTCCATTCAAAGTTTCTTGAAGTTTCTCAAAATCTTCTTGACTGGCCATTATTACGAACTTCCTTCTCTGTCAAATCGGTTTATCAAAGAGTAGTAACTGCACAAAAGTGTTGTCCTTGATTAAACGCCCTTCTCTCCTTAACCAAGCGCTGTAAAATTAAACCATTAACTCTTTTAATGACTTAACTCGAATTGACTCGTATTTTTATTGGGTTGGAAAAGCAAAAAAGCAAAAAAATGAGTGCATATTTTGGGAATCAAAGTATGGCGATCAAATAAAGTTTTAAGCAACATGGTTTATGTTAGGAGGATAATATCCGACTTATCCCCCTCAAAAAAAAATTGAAGGAAAAAACGCACACAAGACTTTTGACATGGTCAAGGTGAAAAAACAAAGTGTGTGCATTGACTTGTGAGTGAAAGGGACATGTTCAAGAATCGTGTGATGACCATGGGACTAAATATGTGATTAGACTCAAGCAAAGACTATATGTGATTAAACTCAAGCAAAGACTAAGTTAAGACCTTGTTTGTACATTAAATTAGTTAATCATGGTAATTAGACTCAACATGAAGACTCGGAAAGGAAAAAAAACCGAACCATCGCGTGGCGATGGAACTGTCGCGGAACGCAAGTTCTGTCGCGGCGCAGTAAGGCTGTCGCGGCGCGATAAGCCTGGCGTTCTGCGGCACAAACTAAATTTTCGCACCAAAACAATGGAACGCCAATTTAATTTGTTTTCGGTAATCCTTTCAAAGGTATAAGCCTATAGTCTTGCTAAGTCAGGTGTGTTTAGACTTTATAAGTTCAAATTAATTAAGCAAAGTCCTTTTTAGTCATTGGTTAGTTGTTTAAGACTTTATTTACAAAAACAAGTCAACATAAAGGGTTAGTTTAATCACAAGTAAAGTATGCACAAGTAAGGAATGCACAAGTAGTCAAGTAGCCACAACATGATGCAATGAGTTTGCAACCTAACCATGGCTCTAGTTCTCTAAAGGTCAAGGATTATGGTGTCCAAAGAGGGTCCATGGTTATGAGTCCGGATGCATCGCGCGAAAGCCTTACCTTTGAAAGGATTGGCATGATGGATGGGACCCCGCAAGTTAGACTTGCTTCCATGGTTTGGTGAATTCACAAACTCGAATGCACCCATTGTTGCACGGAGCGTTCATTAGGGTGGATGGAGCATGAATTTCCAGGGGCTAAAACCATATGTAGAACACATATGGGTTCAGAAAAGTCGGAAAAACTCAATCAGGAAGTTGAATCGCCGAGACAGTACTAGAATTGGTCAAAACAAGAAGACAAACCCCTAGCGCAATGTTGTGAGAACTTGGCGCGAGAAAACAGAGGTTGTCGCGCAGCGACAACTCTATTGCACCGAGATAAAGTTGTCGTTTGGCGACAAACTCTGCAGTCTTGCGACAGTTCCAACACGTTGCGGAAGTTTTCTATGTTCTACGTTTTTTCCGATTTTCGTAGTATCTTTCCAATTATAGTTGTGAAAGGTATTTCTAGCTTTTCTAGGTGTAAAAATCCTATGTTTTTGACACATTATGGATGGTCTTTTTAATGCGGGCCTTTTTATGCTTATGCCACAATGTTAATCAAAATTACGCACATGAATATCTAGAATCTTTCAAGTCTCATCCACTCATTCTAAATCAATTTCCAAAATAAATTTTAGGAATCAAAATTAGAAATCCTCCCCAGTGGAGTCGCCAAAAACTGTAGGGAATTTTTCGAACCCAACCTTTGAGCCCCACTGTGGTCATGTTTTTAGGCATGGTGGCGTCCAAAGGGAAGGAAGTTAGAGATAAAAGAGTCGTCAACAAGTTTTAGGAACTTGTAAACCGTTCACGGATGTAAAGGTTACACCCCATTCACGATCACGGAGATCGCTAACTCCATAGTGGTCTGGAACGATGACTGGATATTCGGGAATGATGGTACGAATCCAACCTAAAAGAGATTGAACCCGCCCTAAATCGGCCTCTACTTAATTAATTTTTATGATATTCATGTGCGCTTTTTGATCAACATACATACATCAAATTAGCCCTAAACTTGTTTAATCTACGTTTATTGATTATTAATGCACAAATAAATCTATTATTGGCGATCACTTGAATTAAAATCATATTAGCCTAAATCAAATTATTAATTATCTTATTAGGCGTGATTTCAAGTACAAAATCCCTTTAAACCTGCAAAAAGGGGCGTGATCAAGCAATAGCAATAAATAATGATTAATCAAGCAATGTACAATTTACACAACAATCATCATCATAATCAAAATATCATCAATAAATAATTATTAGTAAGATTCTAGGAATGATACTAAATGGATTAATAACAAACCCTAGCATGTCACTAATAAAAATCATAATCAAAGCATTAGCCTAAACATGATACTAGAATCAACATGATATTAGAAATATTAATTAACACCCTAAACATGATACTAGGAATCAAATTCAACATCCTAACATGATACAAGGAATTAAAATAATCTTCCAACATGATTTCTATATTAAAATCGAGGAATAAGGATAGTAGATCTACTCA
This sequence comes from Chenopodium berlandieri, assembly GCA_034703905.1. Taxonomy (NCBI): domain Eukaryota; kingdom Viridiplantae; phylum Streptophyta; class Magnoliopsida; order Caryophyllales; family Amaranthaceae; genus Chenopodium; species Chenopodium berlandieri. Next base: position 56,049,358 of record CM068291.1, read on the forward strand.
CTGTGATGCCTCGTATTTCTTTCTATCCAAACAATACACACGTTAGTAGCTTCAAGAAAGATTAAATCAAATAAAGTAAATAAATCAAATAAATAAATAAACTAAGAATTGAAATATAGATTTGGGACCAAACCCTCAGAACTATCAACCTTTCACGTCAAGGTCGAAGGCAACTTCGAAATTGGCTTGGAGTATTCGAAGCTCGTGGATCAAGGGGTGGAGCCTTGATGATTTCTACAAGGGGTGGAGCTTAGAAGTGAAGTTCATGGATCAAGGAGTGCCCATGGAGAGAGCGCACAAGTAAAGGCTGTGCGGGCACGCACTATTCATGTGTAGGCGCGCATTTCTGAGTAGTTGAAATGAGGTTTAAGGCAGTAGCTCAGCGTGCCTGCGTTGCAACACCAGTGAGGGCGCGCAGTATTATCTTGTGGGCGCGCACCTTAAAGCATTGATTTTGAAGCTTGGAGGTAGAAGCTCAGCGCGCCGGTGTCATGACCACTGAGAGGGCGCGCTCCCGTTCTTCGTGGGCGCGCTATGTTTATGCGCGGGCACGCATCCTAATTTAGTGTTGTAGCAGATTTGAGGCTGGAAGGTAACACGCCTATGTCGTGATCACATTAAGGGTGCACTATACACCAGCGTGGGCGCGCACAATTCCAGCGCAGGTGCGATTCTCTGGGTCTGCTTCCCTGTACCCAGAAGAGCGTGGGCGCACAAGACACTACGAGGGCGCACTCGATAAGTCGGTTGCTCTATATTTTAGGCCTCTTGTATAAATAGCTTTATCCCTCCCCCCCACCCCACTTCAGAAATTAATTATGGTTTTAGTATAGATTAATTCCAGCAATGTTAGAGAAGAGAAACACTTAGTCAACTTGAAGATTAATGAAGCTCCATTAGTAACTTGAAGATGATTTTGTAATCAACAACTTGAAGATTAATGTAACCAATTTATTTACTTGCTTTATTTTCCTTATTTTGCTTATTAATCAAGTTAGCCCTTGTTGATTTGTATGATTAGCTTGGCTTTCAATATGATTAGTGAGTAGTTCCTCAACTAAAGGGATGGTGATAGCTTATTAATTACTTTATATATGAAGTATTATAAAGATGATTTTAGGTGACGTATTTCAGTGCCTAATCTGTGCACTCGCCGGTTAAACATAAAAAAAGTCTGAAAGAATATCATGTGTTTGACAAAGAACATACATGTGTTTGACAAAGAACGTCTTTGTATTTGACAAAAAAAAACTTGCATTACCAAAGAACATAAAGACATTACAAAAAGAACGTGATAAAAATTTTATTAATATTTCCTGAAAAATTACTCATTAACGGAAAAAATCTTTACCAAAGATATCATTTCCCCAAAATTAGTTTTCTCTCTCTCTCTAAAAATTCAACTTCCCATAATAATTATTTTAGTTTTTTCTCTCTAATATTATTTTCAACTAAAAATAATTCAAAATAACATATGTTAAAAGAACATAATTTATAATGTGAAGAACATATAGTTCATACCCAAAGAACACATTGATCAAACTCAAAACACATACGATAATAAAAATATTTAAATATGACATATGATAATAAAAATAGAATCTGTGCATCACTACCTCAAAGAACATATGAGCCAAATTCAAATAACATACTTTGTATTATTGAAACCCAAAAAACATGTTTAATCAACATATGTTAAATAACATAAGTTATAATGTAAATAACATATAGTTGATACCCAAAGAACACACTGATCACAGTCAAAGAACATATTACAGGTATATTCTTTGTCAAACACAAGTATGCTCTTTGTCAAACCGGGTGTACTATCCTATTTTCAGATGTATTTATCTATAGAACAACTAATGGTCGTGAGGGATATTTAATATTAGGCCCGGAGTTGCAATATGAAGACTTAGGTTATTATGATATTGTTTCTTAGTATCTACTCCCTTCGTTTCATAATAATCGCACTACTTTCGTTTTACGTCCGTTTAATAATAATTGCAACATTTTCATATTTAGTAAGGACCCACTACTAATTTATTATTTCTCACTCCTACCAACCCCAATTAAACTACCTTTTATTATTTCTCTCTTCTACTAACAATTAAATATATCCCCACTAACTATATTTTATTTTATAAAATTCTATTTCTATCTCCACGCTATAATTTTCCTAAAACTTTTTGTAACATTTAGTGCTGCAATTATTACGAAACAGAGGAGTACCATTTATATTCCATTTGATCTTCATTCCTTCTCTATTATATATATGTTTTACGACATGACAACATCTCCAAGCTAACTAAAATTTATCAAATAAAAAAAAATTGCCTACAATTTGTTTCTGCAATATAATTTTTTTTAAAAAAAATAGATATATATTAAGTTAAAACCTAGGGAATCGCACGGGTAATATCTAGTGAAATATAATCCATTGCCGATAAATATATATACTTCAAACCATACTTTTGTGAAATTTTATTAAGTTTGTTTAGATTTTTAGTTAGTTTTAAATGTATAAATTTATAATATGTGTAATTACCTAGATATATCATTATTACACTACTTGTTTTGAAAATCGTGTAAGATATTAATGAGACAAGTAAAAAACAAAAAAAAAAAATTAAAACTACAAATTAAACAAGATCTCACATAAATAATTATTTATAATAAATTTATCGATATGATATATTATTAAACTCCATTTGCATGAGGATCTATAAACATTAAAATGGAAACAACTTAAAAAAAAAATAAAAAAAAAATAAAATTAAGAGATCAATTTATTATTATTTTGGCTATGTAAACTGAATTTAATTTACAAAAACTGGATAGTACATCTTGATACCAATGAGCTAAAAAGTTATTATGCCTGTGGTTTTTGAGTTGAAAATGCGAAATACCCCCTCCATTAACTTTACATATTAAAGTTTTTTTTTCCACTATTCACATTATAGATTTGACTTGATTATGGAGCTAATACAATTATAATATATAAAAAGCGAACATTATTGTATAATAGGTTGTTAGACTAGTCAAAATGTATACTTTTATAATATCAATTGTTTTTCAAATAATTTTTACCAATAAGTAATTAGAAAATTTGATATTTAAAGCTATATATTAACATATGTGTTTAATAATCAAACTAAAAGGGAAGGGGGGGAGGGAGAGAGTAACGAAACATGAGATGTGTACACCTTCTACTGACTAATCAATTTCGTCCTCCTACATTTATTCAAATCTTGTTCCCTCTCCAATTAAGTGGTTGAAATTTGGTGTAATGTATGTTTTTTTTGAAGAAAATAAATTGGTGTATTAAACAATCATTAGCTTATATTTCTCTTACAATATTTTGTGCTAAATAGTCAAAATTCTTACCAAATACATTGGACTAGCTTTAAATCACAATGGTATCAAATTAATGTAATGAAGGATAGGGAGCAGAGTAATAATCACGAGAAATTTGTACCCCGTTCGTTTTTTAATAATATTTGTCTCATTTGAAATCATAAAATATACCATGGCAAATGAACTCTAACAATTCAATGATATTCTATACTTTAACAGTAATGAAAGATCTTATTAGGTTAGTGATAATTTTTAGTTTTCAAATATGTAATTTTTATATTACATAGTATGAGATACTTGAGCTATAATACTGCACACTACAAAAAGCAAATATACAAATATAAAAAATGAATCAATTATTATACTAATTTTATTTATTTCATACTCTTAACATATTTTATTATATGCTACATTTTTCCATGCGCGGAGTTTTAAGGAAAATAGTAGAAAGTAATAATATATGGTGGAAGTGGAGTTGGTTGAAATTTTGTAAAAATCTAAAAAAACAAATGTGGGCATAAGTGGGGAGGAGAGAGAATATGAAAAATATAAAAATATGATATGAGGGGAGCACTAGTAGAAAGGAAAATAGTAATAGTATTATAAGGGCTTGTTTGATTGACAGAATAAAATGGGGACAGTGAAAATTCATGAGATTTTGTAATTGGAGTAGTTGTTTGGTTGACACAAAAAAAATTGGGGGAAGTTGGAAATCATAGGAATTTTTACTTCTCACAAAATATAGGAAGTAAATTACCTAGGCCTCCCTTGGTTAATCAAAATTCATGAGAATTCCAACTTCCCATTGTCACAACCAAACAATTTAAAGAAATTTCTAAAGATTTCATTGGGAAATAATTTCCCATGAAATACAAATTCCAACGGGAATTTATTTCCCTTATCAACCAAATGGGGCCTAAGTTTCCAAAAAAGAAAATATAGCAAGTAATATAATACGGCCACAAAAGAAAAGTGGAACTAGTAATAAAATACAAAGGGAGTATTTATTTATTTATTTTGTGAGCCTGTGTGAAGAGATAAAGATCAGAAATTTAAACAAAGAATGCAATTTCCAATGGACTTTACATCATTGACCACGAAAATTGTAGACAAGAATGTATAGTGATAAACGGGTTTTGACCGCACCGTCAGGAGTGTCCAATTAATACGTCCAAGTACGTTATACCTTAAAATCATATGGCATTATGGTAATGAGGGGGATTAGCCCTTTAACCTTATATAATGAAGACAAATTTTCCTTTTCTTTAATGTGAGATACACATCTCAATATTCTTTCTTATTTTATACTTGCTTAATGTGGGATAGCACTTCCACATTCATATGGGTTTTTAATAGGCTCAACATATAGTATAATAGTAATTACTATACAAAGTTGGTTAAATTATTGTTAAAAAAAAAAAATGTTGGTTAAATTTGGTATAAAAATCTTTGGCTCGTTACGTAATAAATATTTCATGTGGTGGGTGAAGCATATGAATTTAAAGCTAAGGCAAGGGACATAGAAACTTGATTGCTCAATCACTAGTGTTGTTTTCGGTGTTCTCTATAATCACATGCTTATAAATGCCAATGTTGATTTTATTCTTCAACCTTGTCCTATCAACAATATTTTTTTCCTACCCTTTGCTTTGTACTTGGATGAAATTTTATCCATTTTTTTGAAAATTACGAAATATCTTCTAGCTACTCAAAAATGGTCTTAATATATCAATCACCTTTAGGTCTTAATATATCTCGTGAATGAAAATTGCCTGTTAATGAGATTTATCCATTCAAGTATTGAGGTCACAATATATACATGACATTTTGAGTTTACTTTAATTTTGTTTGTAGATTGAGTCACACACAAATACAATTCGTTGTGGTCACAAATCAAAATAATATGAGCACGTAAATGATTATAGTGTGGTTACTTATAATCAATTCAAATCCTTCATCAACAAGATTGAATAACTCAAACTATGATTATCATCGACAACCTAAATTGTTGTATTAAATAATAAAAATTCTAGCATAGTTGTCGACTACGAACGACTATGGTCGACTACAATAAGAGACTAAATCTGAACCATTGATATTTTTTTATTTAATCCTAGCAATCTAATCCAACACCTATGCTACACAGTCATCAATAGCTTGTTTGGTTACTAGATAATTTTTTTACCACATGGTATTTCTTGTAACTAAAATAAAATAAAAAAAAAATCAAAATTTAAAAATATCATCTTCAACCTTAAATAATTTTTTTACAATAAAATTGAACTTGATCTTCAACCTATGTCATTTTCATCCTTAAACATTCCATCTTCAACCAAAAATTTATATCGATGAATTTGTGAATCTAACTGCAGTACATAATCATTTGAATTATTCAATTCAATTATAGACATAATTAATTATATTAATCAGTTATATTAATGTGATTCGAATATTAGATATTTTATTCACTTTTGTTAACTTTATACATATTTCTTTGGAATAAGCATGTATGGAGTATTATGTTTTATGATTTTGTTTTTTATTAATAATTAGTTATATGTTTTATTTATCCGCCATTATTGTACTTTGAAACTCTCAAATGTAAACAATATGCCATTGTTGAAGGTTGAAGCTCTCAAAGGTAATAAAATTAAATTGAGAAAGTGATGGCATGATTTTAGGTAAAATATTAAAATAGATTTATTTATTTAATTTAATTAACACACACACACAACAAAAAAAAAAAAAAAAAAAAAAAAAAAAAAGAAAAAGCCTGAAATTACAAAGATTTACGTAAAAAAACATATTTTAGGTAAACTATTAAAATAGTTTTTTTATTTTTGAAGACAAAAAACTGAAATTAAAAATAAGCGTTATTATTTTTAAGAAAAAAAAAAAAAAAAGAAGCGTTATTTAAGGAGGAAATATATAAAAATAATTTTAAAAAAACTTATCTTTTCATTAATTTAATTGATTAATTACTTCAAAAAAAATATCATTTCCTAAATTTAATTGTTTCAACTAAAGTGATAGTAATACTCTTATTTTTCTTATCCAAACATAAAAAAATTTACTACTTATCACTGGAGTATTAAAGACTACGTGCATATATAACCTATCTATTATCCTACGTATCATCTTTTATTTTTATTGTTCTAAATAACTACCAGTATATTGGCTTCAATTCCACAATTGTTAATCTAATTATCTTCAAATATATAGTTGATTCCACGACTAAAAAAGTGTCTACAAAATAAAATTATAAATTGTTTCAAAAAAATAAAAAAAATAAAAAAAATTATAAATTAAGTATATTTGAAAAGATATCTCCATGATTAAAAGAATATATGAAGTTATATTTATGGCCAAAATAAACACGTAAACAGTACAAAAGTCAATATAAAAATATTTAATAAAAATACTAAACAGAATATATATGTACTCTGTATTAAAGAAAATCTCGTAAAAGACCATCATTTTGTTTTCATAGGATTAGGCTGGTTTGCATTATATCTAGCAAATAAAGACCTAGTATTATCATCAATTCATCATGTATGGCGTTATGGGTCTAATTCAGAAGAAGAAGGAAAGAAAAAGAAAAAAAACATTCTTGTCAATGAAAAATCACTTTTAACTTCTGATATTATCGTTAAAAAAAAATTAATTTCTTACTTTTAGCATTTTTAGTAAATGTTTGGTATATATACATCCGTATCTAACAACTTAATTTATATTCTAGGTTATCTAACAGCAAAAATTATAATATTACAATTATTATAAACTAATGTTATCGTGTAAAATAAAAAAATATCCATTAAAAGAAAAGGCAAATCTACATGATCTTGTGCTATATTCAATCTTTATAGTACAAGTGCACTCCTAATTATAAAAATGAAACAACTCATTAGTCATTACAAATATTCAATCTCTCATACTTCCTCCGTACCTAAAAGTTCGACTCACTTTGCATTTGCACGGTCTCCAATAAACATCTTTGATCATTAATAACTTCGCCTATGTATAAGTAAATTTTTTAAAAGTTGATATTTGAAAAATTTATCATAAGGGGAATCTAATAGGATCAAACTTGTTAATTTATTTATTATGTAAATCATAAAATGTGGTCAAAGTTATTTTATTTTGACCACATGAATAGTAGGTGAGTCAAACTTTCAGGAACGAAGGTAGTATTTATTTATCATTAAGTTTTTTTTTTTTAGGGTGTTATAATAAAATTTTGGGTTTTTTGTGGTGTTATTTCCTAAAACATCCTAATAATAATAATAATGTAATTAGAATGTCCCGAACAATTACAGTGTAATCCCAAACAAATAAATTTAAAAAAAAAATAAAAGGGTATGCTCTCAATGCATAATTATCAAATTAGGTGGTTCCAATAACTATTATGTAGTCTCCATCAAGATATATAAAAGTTTTTACAATCAAATTAGGCAGTCCCAATTAAGTATTATAGAGTCCCAATTAATATAGTATATATGCGATTATTATTACAATTAAATTAGGCGGTCCCAATAAGTGTTATGTAGTCTTAATCAAGAATATTTGAAGGTTATTACAACCAAATTAGGCAGTCCCAATTAAGTATTACAGAGTCCTAATAAAGAATATTTGAAGGTTATTAGAATCAATTCGGCAGTCTCAATTAAATATTATATAGTCTTAAAATCTCTAAACAAAGAATTTATAAAGGTTATTACAATCAAGTTAGGCAATCTTATTAAGTATTATGTAGTGTTAATCAAGAATATATGAAGGTTACAATAAAATTAGCTAGGCAGTCTCAATTAAATATTATAGACTCCCAATTAATATAGTATATATACGATTATTATTACAATCAAATTAGGCAGACCTAATAAGTGTTATGTAGTCTCAATCAAGAATATTTGAAGGTTATTACAACCAAATTAGGCAGTCCCAACTAAGTATTACAGCATCCCAATAAAGAATATTTAATTTGAAAGTCGTGACAATCAAATTAGGCAATCCCAACTAAGTATTACAGCGTCCCAATAAAGAATATTTAATTTGAAAGTCGTTACAATCAAATTAGGCAATCCCAACTAAGTATTAATGAGTCCCAATAAAGAATATTTGAAGGTTATTACAATCAAATTAGGCAATCTCAATTAAGTATATTATTAAATCCTAATAAAGAGTATTTGAAAGTTATTATAATCAAATTAGGCAGCTCTTCAACCGTTCATTTTTATTTTTTATTTTATGTTTCCATTTTCTATTCATATAAAATGAAGTAGTAAGTGGAAAATGGATCCCTATTTTTATTTTTAGATATGAGACAGAAAGTTGTTTTTAGACATTGGTATGAGTGTATTATTATGCAGTTTTATGTGGGATGTGGTAGATAAGATGTGTAAGAAAAAGTGGATATTTTCTTTACCATTAAAGGAATTAAGCAAAATTGATAAGATAAAAAAATAACATATAAAAACGAAAAGTTACCCATAAGCAAAATTGGTAAGATAAAAAAGACCATATGAAACAATTAAAAGTTACCCATAGCTATCAAAAGTTACCCATAACTCTTTCCTTTTTTCTTCCTGCCACACAGTAAGTTAATGTACACTCGGTTTTTTAAAACGTTTATGTTTAAGATTATATAATTCATCTACCCTAACACAATGAGAATGCTCAATCATTACTTGGCACTTCAAACCAAACAATATGGTTTAAGATAGCTATACAATGTCTTTAATGTTAATTCAAATATTGGGTATCCCCAAAATTAAATAAGGGATTTCTAAAAGTAAAATTTATGTATGCTCAATGGGTTGTGAGTTTTGTTTTATACAAGATTAATCCGTTGCAAACAATAGGATTAATCAAAATTGCTAGAATTCTGTGTGTATGAATTTCGATAATTATCCTTCGATTAAAGACAAATTGATCTTTAACATTTTATTTTGGGACTAACAAGTAGTCGTTTAGGACCGCTTAATTGTGTACATTGTTGCGTACTACTACATGCGAGTATATGTTTTAATTTTGCGTATCTCTAAATTAAGATAAGGGGGTTTCGTCCCAAACAAGGATCATGATTAAGCTAATGAGACTTTGGTTAGATAAAGTGACAATTAATTTATTCAAGATTACTAAAAACAGATGGAATAATCCGAAATAACCTTATACTTTTGTAGTGTTTAAAATATAATTGAACTATTTTAATTTGTTTTAGGTATGCCCACGTATAACTTAGGTATACCCAAAATGGGAAACAATTTATCCAACATGATCTATATATGTTTGAATCAAGTCTTAACTTTGTCAATTCTTCTGATTGAGTAATACAATTCAAATTTTGGGTATGTCCAAAAATAAATAAGGCATATCTAAAAGCGAAATTTATGTATGCTCTATGGGTTGTGAGTTTTGTTCTACGCAAAATTAATCCGTTGCAAATAATCCTATATATAAAGTGAGAGAGGGTTTTGGATGATAAATTTCACTTTTTCAAATTACCCCTATCAACTTTTTCGTTTTAAATTTAAAAAAAAAATAATAATAAATAAAATAGTCTAACTTCATCAAAAAAAAATTAATAAAAGTTTTAATATTATAACTTTTTTTTTACTAATATTCTTTTTTTATCAACCGTTTTTAAATTTACACCCACTAATGTTTATTATTTTTTTATTTAAAAAAATTGAAGATTTTTTTTTATTATTATTAGAATAAAGTGGAGGTTTCTTATATTGCACACACGCGCAATGTGTGTGTTCTTAGCTTGTAGTACTAATCAAAATTACTAGAATTGTTGTGTGTATGAATTTCGATAATTATCCTTCGATTAAAGGTAAACTTGTTTTCTTGAGCGTTTTATTTTGGGACTAACTAGTAGTCGTTTGGGACCGCCTAGTTGTGTTCTTTGTTATCTATATATTTACATTCAAGTATATGTTTGTTTTTGCGTATCCCTAAACAGTAATGTTTTGGCCAAAGCAGCTTTAGTCAACATTTAAAATCGGGCTTTCTACTTTAATAAGAACCGTGATTAAGTTAATGAGGCCTTTGTTAAATAGAGTGGCAATAAATCTAGTCAATACTACTAAATTAAATTAGGTGATTCAATATATATCCATGTAAGTCGTAAAAATTTTAGAAATGCTTGTTTTGGATGTTCCTAAGTTAAATCTAGAGGTACCCAAAAAAGGATACAAAAAATACTCTGAGTTTTTGATTTACATAAGGGATATTCTTGTCAAACGTTAGAGTGACAAAAAATATTGGGCCTCACGAATGCGCTTAATTTCAATATTGTTCATCGAATTGTGTTGATCAGAGGCAATTTAATCTTAGCTTCTTATTTTGAGACTATCTATAATTATTTGGGATGTTCTAATCATATTTTTTGTGTTATAATATATATATATATATATATATATATATATATATATATATATATATATATATATATATATATATATATATATATACATGTTTTGGCTAAGCAATTATGTATAGTTTACTTCAAGCTATATTATCTACATTTATAAGCGAACGTGATTAACTAATAAGTCCTTGGTTAGCTGCAACAACTAATATATAATGATGTCTAAATATATAACCTTAATTTAAAAAAAAAAAAAAAAAAGACATGTTTTGTGTATATAACAAATTCTACTAATTAATACAATATGAGTGGTGTATTAAATAAGAGATATATTTGTCAAACATAGAGTAACAATCATTATAAGGCTACATGATCGAATGAGTTTTATCCTCTAGTTTTTATTGATTGTTGGCAAATTAATCTTACTCTTTTTTTTTAAACAATTTTTTTTTTATTTATATCACCTCATGATGTGAGGAGTTTTAGTAGAACTTATCTATTATTATTATAATGTGCAAGTGGGCCATGTGTGTCATTGTTGGTAAATTGATAAGAACATTTAAACATTGAATACAACATTCTACTCAACAATTAATTTAATCAACAAGGGTGTCATTGTTTATAAAAATGCAATTTATTAAGATCAACCCTCTCTTTCATCATACCCTAAAAAGGTAGGGATACCCACTCATGATCTGGGACCACCCTATTAACAAGATTTTAAAAATACAATATCACTTTTTAACACTTTTGATGATTTAAAAAGAAGTAATGAACGATTAAGAAATTCGAAAATATATACATGCACATAAATAGATTAATCATCCCAACTTATTATTGTGCATTTCTAAGTGGACTACAGATATGTAAATCACCACTTGATATTTCACTTTTACTACTTTTTATGAAATTATTTTTTCACTTTTTATGTTTTTAACTTTTAAATGTCAAATACAAAAAATTGGCAAAAAACATATCTAATATATAATTTTTTTTTTTTAGGAAATCTAATATATAATTTAGGAGTAAGTTAATGAGGTTTCTCCAAAACCTCAATCCTCAATTCTCATGCACTCCCCCCCCCCCCCCCTTTTTTTAGTATCCTCCAAATAACTTCCACCTTTTTTTTTAATAAACAACAATAAATCTCCAAATAACTTCCACTACAACTATTTTTTATTTTTCTAAAAACACACATACTATCCATTTTACTCAATATTTCAAACACACACACACACACACATAAAAATTACCTATTTTAATATTATTCCAACAAAAAAAAAATTACCTATTTTAATATATCAACCAATAATTTGGTTTTTAGAAACCCCAAAATTACAAGGGATTCATATTATTATTGCACATTTTTTCCTAACTTTTCCGCATAACACTTGAAAATCAATCTTAAAATTATGTGTACTTATTTTAAAAAAAATAAAAAATACAACCACCATAACATCCACTATTTTCCTTTAAAAAAATAACAATTGTTGTTATTTTATATTTTAATAAATCACTAAATAACCACCTTTTTATTAATTTAATAATTATCAAAATCAAAATAGCACGATTTCTATTTGGCTAGCCACACCGTGTGGCTAACTGACACACACAAAACACTAACCAGGTAACCCCTGTCGGAGTACCTTCTGTCTGAGTTACCCGACTGTGTAACCCTTAACCAAGTAACTCTTGACTGAGTAACCCCTGACTGACCGAATATCCCCTGACCGATTAACCCCTGATTGACCAAGTAACCCTTAATTAACCGAATAACCCCTGATTGAGTAACCCCTGATTGACCAAGTAACCCCTAATTAACCGAATAACCCCTGATCGAGTAATCCCTAACAGAGTAACTCCTGACTGACCGAGTAACCCCCGATCGAGTGACCCCTTACCGAGTAACCCATGACCAACTGAGTAACCCCTAAATAAATAATCCGGCCACACGGTGTGGCAAGCCACATATAAAACTTTGTGAAACTAAAAAATGTATACATCATGTTTTCTACCCATCCCAATAATTTCGGTTTTTTTTTTTCCAAGGAATTCCAACAATTACCAACATTTCACTTTGTCACTTTGTGTTGTTTTCCTTCGCATGTAATTTAATCCGTGCATTAGCACGGGTATGCACATTGACTGATATTTATATAAAAAAACGTCAATAACTACCTTATTATTAATCCAATAATCACCCATAAAAAAAAAATATACAATACATTTTCTGTGCGATAAGCCACCAGTGTAGCTGCTTACAAAAGAGCAAAGTAACTCCAATAACACTGACAGAATAACCCTTATAACACTAACGAGGTTACCTCTATAACGCTGAATGGATAACCCCTATAAAACTAATAAAATAACTCCTATAATAGCTGCCCACACGGTGTGGCCAGCCACATATAAAAGTTAGGTACCATATAAAATTTAACTTCTCGTATTGGATATAATTTTTGTTATTAGATTTTTTTTTAACATCATTGTGTAATATATATATCCCGGGTACACTCTAGTATCTTAAATTTAGAAGTTATACTGTAATATTTTAACACATTATTTTTGGCAAATGGATTTTTTCTTACTTGAGATAATTAAGGATAGATTTTGTTAAAAATATCACCATGATTCAAGGAAAGTAGGAAACTGATATTTTTTTTCGTCAAAAGAAATAAACGTATGTTTCAATTTACGTCTTTTTTCAAACAACCGCGTTTTTTTTATTTATTTTTTATTTTTTTTAACTAAGCCAATTTATTATTTTTTACTTGAGATATTCAAAGCTCGTCAATGGTGAATAAAATACAAAATAATCTTGTTAAGAAGACTTTTCAATCTTGTTCGTTTATTATATTTGACTTTTTAATTATATAAATAAATCCGTATTTCAACTTAAATAATATATTGCGTATTTCTTTCAAAAAAAAAAAAAAACATTGCGTATTTAAAAAATATATCAGGTATGTATTTTATGTATATTTCCTTATACAAAAATAATCCATATTTTATAAGTTTTTAATAATCTGTATTAATATTATAACTATAATTAGTGGAAAACTATTCAATGACTACAATAAATATATAGTCATTGCCCCATTGTAAATGTTTTCAATCTAAACCATTAAAAGTTTAAGGATAAATTTGGTTCATTTATTTATTTGACTATGTAAATCTTTAACGCAAAAAAAAAAAAAAAAAAAAAAAAAAAAAAAAAAAAAAAAAAAGTTCTGTTCTTTTTTTTTCACCGTTTGTTTTTTTCTCTCAAATCTTGATTTCCATTAATATGTGTATAGTAATACACTAATACAGTAGAAAATCAACATGGTAAATTTTATAGTATCATCAAGAATAGGAATATTAGAGACAGAGTATTATTTTATCTTCCACAATATAACTTGGTTGTCAAAGCTCAAAATAGAAAACTACTCTGTATTCCCGTAAAAAAGTTATCACCGGACACCAATGTTATGCGAAATGCATATTATTGAAGTCGAAATTCGAATCAAACAATTCTAATTATATATTTTTAAAAATTAGATGTTAGTACACAAATTTGGTAAAAAAATCAACTTTTAATTATATTGTAATTTTGTAACAAATCATTTTTAGGTAAAGATAATCAAGGTAAATTTAGTCAAAGCTATCACCCCCATTCACGGAAAACTAGCCACAACATTACGTAATTTCAGTTTTTTATTTTTATTTTTATTTATTAATTTTTTTTTTATTTTGTTGGTAAATAACTCTATTTTCATTATTTCTAAAATCAATGTTAATATTCTTTTTTAATATCTATAATCATTTGACCACCTTCCTAATTTACAGTTATTATCAATTTGAGATCTTCAACCTTCAGCAATGGCGTTGTTTATATTTTAGAGCTTCAATATTCAACAATGGTGGATAAATAAAAAAAAATATATAACTAATATTACATAAACATAAAATCATAACATATAATACAAGATCTTTTAAATGAAAATGTTAACAAAGATAATCAGATTGATTATAATCATTTAAATTAATTTGACATAAAATTGAAGAAAAATCATTATAGTATACATTAAATTTATTAATTTCTTATAAACTTTGGTAATCTATGATGGATTTTAGATTAAGTACGCCTGACTGGTTGCTGACTAGTTATTATATAAATGATGTGTAAATTAGATTTTTCAATTTTCTTAAAATGTAATATTTAAAGGCTAAGATTAAGCAACAAATGTAATAAACGGTTTAGATTTAATCTCTTATTGTAGTCAAAGATAGTCGTCCGTAGTCGATGACTATACTAGAACCATCCATAAAATAAAATCGAACTCAAGTATAAAAGAGAGATTACAGATGTAACCCTCATGGCCAAAGTCAAAACTAGACTTAATTTACCAATGAATATACAACTTGTAAGTCAAAGTAAATGGAGCAAATAGTAAGGAACGAGATAGTAGTTAAATCTCCCCTAAATAATTGAGGGTTGTCTAGGCAAAGTCTATTCTTGACAGAGAAGACAAAGCTGTTTTGCATGAACAAATATATGATCGAGCAAAAAGTAGATTAATCACAATTGTAGTAATGACTTAGACAGCTCTCTAATAACAAAAGCGTGACATTAATTAGTGAGAAAAAGACTTGTAATCTCTAAAGTTCCCCTGAGCCGGGCATGGCGGATATAACTTGAGTACGACCATTTTAAATCTAGATCCTACATAAATAATTAATAATCGGATGGATTGCACTAGATTAATTAATTTGTTGATAACGATTTCGGGAGAAATTGATTAATGTTTACAAATTCTTATATGTGGTTAGCCACATGGTATTGATCACACTTCACATATAAGATAATTAATTGAATATTAAGGGTTATGCTGATGAGTAAATAGGGTAACCTTGATGAATATGAGGTTACTTCAATGGGAAAATGGGGTTAATCTTATAAACAAGTAAACTTATTTTTTCATTAGTCAAATATACAAAGAGTTACTTGAATAAACAAATGGCCACTTATTACTTTTAGCTAGCATAGTGCCCGTGCGATGCACAATTTATAAATCAAACTATTAATTTCGTATGAAAAAAACAAAGATAATTCAATTAGTAATAAGTTGTGAAAAAGATATAGTTGTACAAATATTTGTGAAAATAAATAAATGACAAGCGCACTTTAGGGCGCACTTTAGAGCATATTTTAGGATGATTTTGGATGTATTTGGGGCCGTTTTGGCCGATTATTGCCTTGTTATGCTTACGTTCCCCATTCTACGTGCTTCACGGGTTTTCGGTTTGTTTTTGATGTGTTTTCAGGTAATATCAACCGAGTTTAATCGGATCCCGAGCCCTTGATGCGTAACCGAGCTAGCCTTGACCGAAGTCCGAGGAGTTAGGGAAGTTCAAGTACCATGCATTGATTACATAGCACAGGCAGCACGGCCGTGTTACCATAGGCACACCCGTGCTGGCCTATAAGCAAGCAACCCCAGGCAAGGCAGCACGGCCGTGCAAGCCAATAGCACGGCCGTGTCAGTATCCACGCACCAGCACGGCCGTGCAGGCCATTAGCACGGCCGTGCCAGATGTTGCCCGTGCCCGTGTCAGCTTCAGTATGAGCCCCGTGCTAGATCATATTCAGCACGGCCGTGTCATTTTTGGCACGGCCGTGCCAGGAAGCTGCACGGCCGTGCCATATATAGCACGGCCGTGCCAAATTGAAGAAGAAACCCGGTTTACTTACTGACAAGCTAGCACGGCCGTGCCAAATACAGCACGGCCGTGCTGATTCAGGGTTAACTGCGCGCTTGACTTCTCCGAATTAGAAGACGTATAAAAGGCCCGACTTTAAGAGGATTTGACAGACAGTTTTTTAGATAGTTTTGGAGAGCCTTTGTAGAGAGTATTGGAGAACGTTTTTAGTATTAGAGATTCATTAGTTTTCTTAGAGATATTTCTAGCGATTTTAGTTTTATTGGATTGATTTGAAGCAAGATTTGTGAAGAATCTTTGTGTTATTCATTGACGACGGATATCAAAGTTCTGAACTTTTCCATTGATTCGCATCAATACAATTGGTATTATTCATTCTTGTTTATTAATCAAGCTTTATTATTCCTTAATCAGAATTCATGTTTATGTCTATTATGCTTTTGGAATTCACTATTGCTTTGATTATGAATATGTGTGAGTAGTTTCCTAGCTAGGGTTTCGGGATGAAACCCGGCCTAGGTAATCTATGTAATTGAGGATTGATTTTGATAAACGGATTGTGATTAAATTGATTATATGCGATTGCATGTTAATTCATTATAATAGGAGTAGCTAACCTAGAATCTTGAATTTGATTGCATGATATCCTTGATTTGAACAAGAGATTGTGAATTGAGTATTTCATTATTGAATGTGGTTTGATTATGTATCGAGTAATGTTGAGTGCATGAGAAATCCAAGCTTAGTTTTGCCCGTTATCTTCCTATCACATGATATTGATCAGACATATAGTCTTTGCATATCCCGTTTGTCTCTGTGATTCCTTGTTGCGTAGTTACCGATGGTTTGGTGAATTCCCGTTCTCCCTAGTGTCTTAGTTTATTGAATTATTCCATCTTATTAGTAGTATTTTAGAGCACCACTCTTCCATTGATTTCGAACTAGCTTAGGTTTAAGATTGATTTGCAATTACTCTCGTTCCTCGTGGACCGAACCTTTATTTGCCATTGTACTTGGTTATAGGGTGTTCGTATAAGTATTGTTTGATTGAGAGTTAGATTGTAGCGACCGATTTAACCCTTGTCAAAATGGCGCCGTTGCCGGGGAGCGGTGTTTGTTAATTGCTTTTTGATTTCTTGAGTCTAGTTCTTCATAAAAAAAAACACAAAAAGATTTTTCCCTTTTGGCTACACTTGTAGCCCTGCTATTTAATTGGTTTGGTTAGTGTGTATGCGCAGGTCTAAACAGAGAGAATTAATACCCTTCGATCCAGAAATCGAAAGAACTTTGAAGAGCAATCGTAAATCTCGATTGACGTCATCAAACTCTCAAGGAAAGGAACACAACACACAACAGGTTCCAATGGAAGAAATACCGCGCCAACCTAATCGGCCAGCACCACGACCCCTTAAGGAGTTGGGAACTCCTGGGGCGTATAGAGCTTCAAGTGGGATTGCTCCACCCACTACTGAGGCCAATGATTTCGAGATCCGGCCGGCTATGATCACCCTCATCGAGAGAAGGCAGTTTAGTGGTGCCAAGCATGAGAGCCCTTTGGCTCATTTGAACGAATTTGAGAAGTACTGCAATACCATCAAGGTTAATGGGGTGAATCAAGAGTTCGTGAGATTGAAGCTTTTCCCCTTTTCACTTATTGGGAGAGCTCTCGAATGGTTAGAGAAGGAGGTGAAGCCGAACTCTCTACACACTTGGGATGATGTCACGACAGCATTCTTGGGAAGATTTTATTCCCAAAAGAAGACGGCCGATGCTAGAGCTTTAATCCAGGGATTTCGGCAAAGGAGTGGGGAGTCAATCTACGAAGCATGGGAAAGGTACAAGGAGTACCAAAGAGAGTGCCCACACCACGGAATCCCAACATATCAAGTTTTACAGATATTCTATGGAGGATTAAGTCCTCAAGGGAAAACCAGTTTGGATGCGGGAGCAGGTGGCCCAATAATGAACAAAACTGAAGAGCAAGTCATAGATATTATCGAAGATGTGGTACGACACCACATGGATTGGCAAGATGGAGAGCGAGAGGCCACAAGCAAGAGTGGAGGAGCGGTCTATTCGGTAGACCATCTTAATGCAATCGGGAATTTGACATCACAAATTGTAAATCTAGGTAAGGAAATGTCAATTATCAAGGAGAAGCTCAACGCTCCACCGCATCAAAATCTTCCATCCCATTCTAAGGGAGCAGGTATGCACTCTAACTCTAATAATATGCCTGCTGGATGTATATTCTGTGAGAACTGTGGGTCTTATGACCATGATACCTCTGCCTGCAACGTAGATTCCCAATTTCAATCCAACTATAATGATGGTAATGAGTGTGATAATGAACAAGTCAATGCCTTGTCTTATGATAATAGACCTAGGAATGACAATAACAGATATTTACCACCTAATCAAAGAGGGAACAATTAAAATCAACAGGGTAATTATTCTGACTACCAACAACAAAACCAGTGGGGAAACAGGAACCAAAGGGACCAAAATCCCCAAGGGTCCTATAATCAACATGGTAATTTTGGTAATCAGAATAATTATCAACAAAATGCAGGTAATCAAGGTAATCAAGGGCAATACAATCAGAACATGAATTCCAATAACAGGGGAAATTGGAATAACAATGGTAACAGGAACAACTTCCAAAATCAAAATCCCCAACAGTCTAATGCGCGTGGTTCCCGAGCCTCTAATGACAACTACAATGCTCAAGGACCATCGCAAAGGACTAGTTTGGAGGAGATGATGGAAGCGCAGACCAAAATGTTCAACACTTTCATGGCCACCAGTGACAAAAAGTTTAATGAAGTGATGACACATAATAAAATGCTTGAAACCCAGATTTCTCAGTTGGCTAGTGCTATAAAGGATGGGGTTGGAGTGTCAAAACTCCCACCTCAAGGTATTGACCCTAAAAACTCTGTAAATGCTATCACCACTAGGAGTGGAAAGACATTGAGGGGGAGCGATGAAGTAGTACCCCCTAGGAGTCAATCAGTGACTACACCTACCACTGATACTGTTATAGAGAGTGAGGAGGAGAGGACCAGGGAGAATGATAAAACTGTAGAGGTCCTAAATGAAAAGGAAGTGACACAAGTCAAAGAACCCGATCTACTGCAAAAACTTCCTTACCCCCATAAGTTTGTGAGACATAAGTTGGATGCTCAATTCAGTAAGTTTCTAGAGACTTTGAAGCAAATTCACCTTTCCATACCATTCACCGACGCTATAAAACAAATGCCTAACTATGCTAGGTTTTTGAAAGATATTTTGAGTGGCAGGAGGAATTGTGATGGGGTGGAAACTGTTAACCTCACCGCGAATTGTAGTGCAATCATCATGAACAAGATGCCTCCCAAATTGGGAGACCCAGGTAATTTCTCAATCCCTTGTGCTATTAATAAAATGAAAATTGATAATGCATTATGTGATCTTGGGGCTAGTGTTAGTCTTATGCCATATTCTGTATATCAAAGATTAGGGGTAGGAGAACTTCCTACCAACATTACCCTACAGTTAGCTGATCGTTCGATCAAATTTCCTAAGGGTAAGGTAGAAGATGTTCCCCTACGAGTCGGGAAATTTGTGATACCTGTGGATTTTGTAGTTTTGGAAATGGATGAAGATAATCATATACCTATTATTCTTGGGCGACCTTTCCTAGCTACCTCTGGTGCTCTCATTGATGTGAAGAGTGCCAAGATTTCTTTAAAGGTAGGAGAGGAGGTCCTTGAATTTGATCTGAATAAAAGCATGCAATATCCTTTGTCTACTTCCGAAAACTGCATGATGATTGACACTATTGATTCGATTGTCTCTAGTATGCATACACTATTGCTTTCTATTGACCATGATCTTGAGCCAAGTGATACTGATGAGAGCAGGTACATAGAGGAGCAAATGCTAGAGGAAGATGATGGTGATAACGGTTTCAAGGAAATTACACCCATGTATGCACTTGCTATGGCCACCACAAAAGAGGTAAACGAGGCCCCAAAGGTAGAATTGAAACCTCTACCATCACATCTAAGGTACGAATTTCTTGGCCCTGATTCAACTTATCCTGTCATTGTGAATTCTTCTTTAGATGCGGATCAAACTCGGAAGTTGTGTGATGTATTGAGAGAGCATCAAGGTGCCATAGGTTATACCATTGATAACCTCAAGGGTATTAGCCCCGCTATATGTATGCATCACATAACTCTCGAGGATGGTGCGAGGCCTTCTATTGAGAGACAGAGGAAACTCAATCCTCAAATGGGGGAGGTGGTGAAGAAGGAGATCACCAAACTCCTTGATGCAGGTATCATTTTCCCCATTTCAAGCTCTAGATGGGTTTCCCCTGTGCATGTTGTCCCTAAGAAGGGGGGAATGACTGTAGTTGAGAATGAGAATGGTGAGCTCATCTCAACTAGAACGGTGACCGGTTGGCGGATGTGCATAGACTATAGACGTCTAAACGCATCTACCAAAAAGGACCATTTTCCCCTCCCTTTTATTGATCAAATGCTCGAAAGACTAACTAGGCACAAGTATTATTGCTTTCTTGACGGTTATTCGGGGTTTTTCCAAATACCTATAAACCCGGATGACCAAGAGAAGACAACTTTTACTTGTCCATATGGTACTTTTGCCTACAGGAGAATGCCTTTTGGACTTTGCAATGCACCGGGCACCTTTCAACGGTGTATGATGAGCATTTTTGGGGACATGTTGGAAGCCGAGATGGAGGTTTTCATGGACGATTTTTCTGTTGGAGGAGCCTCCTTTGATGATTGCCTAGTGAACTTGGGGAAGTGCCTACAACGGTGTGAGAGAGTGAATTTAGTCCTGAACTGGGAGAAGTGTCACTTCATGGTTGAAGAAGGTATTGTCCTCGGTCACAAGATCTCAAATGCAGGCATAGAGGTGGACAAAGCAAAGGTTGAAGTTATAGCAAAGCTACCACCACCGGTCAATGCAAAAGGGGTAAGACAATTCCTAGGGCATGCGGGGTTCTACAGGCGATTCATAAAAGATTTCTCTCTTATAGCCAAGCCTTTGACTGCCCTATTGCAAAAGGAAGTCGACTTCAAGTTCGACAAAGAGTGCCTACAAGCTTTTAACACACCTAAGAAAGCTTTGATTTCGGCACCGATTGTGCAAGGACCACGGTGGGATCTACCTTTTGAGTTGATGTGCGATGCTAGTGATACGGCTATTGGAGGTGTTCTTGGGCAACGAGTTGAGAAGAGGCTTCACGTGATCTATTACATGTCCAAGACCTTAAATGAAGCACAAAGGAACTACACCACCACAGAGAAAGAGTTCCTAGCCATTGTTCATGCATTTGAAAAATTTTGGGACTACCTCATTGGTTCCAAAACAATTGTTTACACTGACCATGCAGCCATCAAGTACCTGATTTCGAAGAAGGAATCCAAACCACGCCTCCTCCGATGGGTCCTCTCTTTGCAACAATTTCATGTGGAGATCCGGGACAAGAAGGGAGCCGAGAATGTGGTTGCGGATCACCTTTCGCGCATGGAGAGGGAGCAACAAGAAGATGATGGGCTGTCCATTTGTGATGAGTTGAAGGATGATGTTTTATACCTCCTCAAAGAGAAGATTCTACCATGGTTTGCGGATATGGTAAACTACTTGGCTTGTGAGGAGTTTCCCCCCGATTACTCCAAGAACCAACGGAAGAAGATTAGGAGAGATGCAAGGCATTACATATGGGATGATCCAATTTTGTTCAAGAGAGGTGTAGATGGTCTCCTAAGAAGGTGCGTTCCTGAGGAAGAAGTTCATAGTGTGCTGAAAATGTGCCACTCCGACCCTTGCGGAGGTCACATGGGGGCTAATAAAACAGCCCAAAAGGTTTTGCAATGTGGGCTATGGTGGCCCCATATCTTTAGGGACGCGTGGGCATTTGTGAAGACTTGCGACGCTTGCCAACGGAGTGGAAACATTTCCAAGAAGAATGAAATGCCTCAACAACCCATACTTGAACTTGAGATCTTTGATGTGTGGGGCATTGACTTCATGGGACCCTTCCCTTCCTCCCGTGGGAACCAATACATACTTGTGGCTATGGATTACGTGTCTAAGTGGGTGGAAGCAATTGCCTCCCCTACAAATGATCACAAGGTGGTGGTGAAACTTTTCAAGAAGATTATCTTTCCAAGGTTCGGGGTTCCTAGGGCGGTTATAAGCGACAACGGGTCACACTTTGTGCATGGGGCCTTTCAAAGGATGCTTCGAAAGAATGGAGTACATCAAAGGTTCGGGACAACCTATCACCCTCAATCTAGTGGGCAAGCGGAAGTCTCCAATCGACAGATAAAGTCCATCCTTGAGAAGACAGTGGCGAAAAATAGGAAAGATTGGTCCGATAAGCTTGATGATGCACTTTGGGCATACCGGACTGCTTTCAAGACCCCAATAGGCACCACCCCATACCGCTTGGTCTACGAGAAAGCATGTCACCTCCCGGTCGAACTAGAGCACCGCGCTCAATGGGCTATCAAGAAGATAAATTTTGATCTAGCAAGCGCGGGAGAGCAACGGATGTTGGACCTTCATGAATTGGAGGAGCTTCGGATGGACGCATATGACAGTGCGAACCTATACAAGTCCCGATCTAAGGAGTTCCATGACCGGAGGATAGAGCGGAAGGTGTTCAATGTTGGTGACAAAGTCCTCCTATATAATTCTAGGATGAAGCTCTTCCCCGGGAAGTTGATGTCAAGATGGAGGGGTCCATTCACTGTCAAAGATGTTTTCCCTTCCGGTGCGGTTGAGCTTTATGATTCTAATGGGTTGCAATCCTTCGTGGTTAATGGGCAAAGGTTGAAGACATACTATGAGGGAGCCCATGTTGGTGTGATAGATGTGTTCAAATGCGGTCACAAGATTTGAATGTGACCACGTCAAGCTATCGACGTTAAACTTAGCGCTTCCGGGAGGCAACCCGATTTTTCTTGCTTTTACTAGAATAGTTTCTTTTGTTTTGTTTTGTAGTTGGTTTAGCCCCTAATTTGTGCGAGTTTTGTGTGCTTTTGTGTGTTTTTGTGCAGGTAGAAGATTGGTTAGAAGTCGGAATGGAGAGAGTGATGCGTGCTTTGAAGGAAAAGAAAACCTGCAGACTGCAGCAGACAACACGGCCGTGCCAGAATCTAGCACGGCCGTGCCAGAATCTAGCACGGCCGTGCCAGAATCTAGCACGGCCGTGCCAAAATCAGCACGGCCGTGCCAAATCTCAAAACCATCCCAAAAGCCCGCTGCCATACTAGCACGGCCGTGCCATTTTCAGCACGGCCGTGTCAAGTAATAGCACGGCCGTGCTAATTCTAGCACGGCCGTGCCATCTGAAACTCAATTTCGCGAAAAGCCTGCCATACTAGCACGGCCGTGCCATTTTCAGCACGGACGTGTCAAGTAATAGCACGGCCGTGCTGAAACTAGCACGGCCGTGCCATCTGAAACTCAATTTCGCGAAAAGCCTGCCAGTGCAACACGGCCGTGCCAAATTTGGCACGGCCGTGCCAAACCTCAGCACGGCCGTGCCAGATTTAGCACGGCCGTGCAGCGCGGGTTCCGGATAGCTTTTACGTGTTTTTAAACACAATTTCACTCAAACTCTCTCATTATTCCCCAACTCTCTAACACTCTTTCCTACCCTTTTTCTCTCTAAACTAGCCCAAACCCCCAACCTCCTCCCTAAATTCCTCAAATCAAACCCTAAATCCCCATATTCTTCCTTCAAGTTCTCGCTTCCCTCCTTGCATTGGAGCATTTTTCGAGTGATTGGACGAAAATTCGGCCCTCTTCGAGCTCGCCACAACTCCACTTCGTAGAGTCCTCGGTGAATTCGTTCTTAAACTCATTGATTTTCGCATTTTTTGTCCAATTTCATTAGTTTTATTGAATATTTGTTGTTGAATTGTGCTTTATTGTTGCAAGTTTGGGTGAACTAGTAATATTAGGGTAGTACATTGCATGCTAGGATAGTTTCTTGCTTGTTATTTGGTATATTGTGCTTAATTTCTTGAATCAAACATGCCTAGACCAAAGACATCGACTAGGAGACCGGGTCGGGACGATGCATCCTCATCCATGGTTCCACCCACGGTGGACACCATGGGTATTGTTTTTAATAACCCGTCCTTTTTGGACAAATTTGTAGGATTATCCCACCGACCGATCCGGCCTACCAAGTTCTACGACCCTTTAGCCGCTAGGGCTCTAGGGATCGAAAGCGACATGGTTCAACTATTTTCATTTACCAACTTTGATTCTTTCCTTACCATGCATGCTCTCACTTACAAGAGGCTTACCCTCGAATTTCTATCCTCTTTGTACGTGCATCGGGATGAGAATAACTCACCCCGGTACTTGTCCTTTCAACTAATGAACTCGGGCACCATTCAAATGTCAGTGGCCCAAGTTAATGCCGCCTTTGGGTGGACATCCGACCTGAAATATGGTCCTAAGGATGGCCACTCAAAACACTACAACCCCGGTTTGTTTTGGCGGCAAATCACGGGGAAGATGGATAGAGATCCCCGTAGGGATAAGGCGACTTCTATCGTCAATCCCGCCTTTCGGTTGTCCCACAGGACCTTCTCCTCTACTATCTTTGCTAGAGGCGATAGTTCGGGTGTAGTCTCCATTAGGGAGCTACAGTTTATTTGGCACCTCACCCGTGGGGACGGGCGTCTAGACATGGGAGCGTGGTTACTAGACCACCTCGACGGTGTAGCCCGGGGTAGGGGTGATATTACTATCGGTGGCATGATCACCATTCTTGCGCAATATAATGGGATTGATTTTTCTGAATTGCAGGCTATCCCAGGTACTACGAGGCTTGATATGCGCACCTTGAGAGCCATGCAGTGGCTTGAAGGAACATCCCAGCCGGATTGCTATTTGTGGCTCGTAGCAGGCAAGCCATACGCCTACTTGCCCGATCCGGAGAGGACGGTGGTTTACAACAAGGACAACTGGATCTTCGACCCCGATTTCGCCTGGAACGAGGACGGAGGCACGGAGTATGTAGACCGCAGTCCCCAGCCTCACCAGGGGGATGAGCAGGCCCACGGAGGCCAAGGAGGTGATGATGGTGATGATGGTGATGATGATGACGAGGAGGGTGGCCCGGATGCGGCCCAGCAGATCCCAGCGCAAGACTTCACTTGGCTCCGCCAAGGAATGGATGATTTGAGGCTCGAGGTAGCGGGTTTGCGCCGGTCGAACGAGGATATGACCTCTGCTTTCAGAGACCTGAAGAGGAGTGTTGATGATATGGCCTCCCGTTTCCCTTATGGCCCGGGCGGGCCTAGCTCGTGATCTCTTTTCCCTTTCCCTTTAGTTACCTCCCTCTCCTTACTATTGTAAGTCCTTAATGCATAAACATTGAGGACAATGTTTGATTCTAGCTTGGGGGGGGGGGGGTCTTACTTGTTTGTTTAAAAAAAAAAAAAAAAAAAAAAAAAAGAAAAAAAAAAAAATTTTTTTTTACTGCTTTCCTAGACTAACCTTAACTTGTTTGCTAGTATGTCTTTCCTTTTTGCAGATTGGGAACATTCGAGACGCGGCATGAGTTTGAAGAACGATGTTATGGCCGTTAATTGGAGCTCCCGGAAAGCAAATTTGGTGAGATCTTTTCCTTTCTTTTTGAGTGCTTAGGATAGTTTAGTTTAGGAAGAAGTTGAATGGTTCGAGGATGTTTGATCGGTTCTAAGGAACCTGGGATCGTTGATGTTGATATCATTCGATCACTTGTTTGTCGATTGGGATTTTATGTGATTTTTATGCCTCGTTATGTGCCTTTCAACCTTTTCAGTTGGCTTAGTTGTACATATGTTTGTGATAGATAGGAAAAGCTTCTGCTATGAGGATGTGTGGTTTAGCTTATATGATATGCCTCGTAGTCTTTTCCTACGTTTTTGGATCATAATAAACTTGTCTAATTGCATAAACTTTTGGAATAATGCTCATATTTGGATTCGAAACGTGAATGAATGTGTGTGGAATATCTATTTCTACTTAAGCCAGTGATGAATACACAGTTTGAGTCTATTGTTGATCAATGTAGACGAGTCTAGGCGAAGGTAGTTGGTTAGAACACTTTTGTCATGTGAAACTCTATGCCTTTGGGCTGTGGTAAGATGGAGTCGCTTCCCGGTTGTGGATTTGACCCCCTTGATTGGTATTTGCTTATTTGTTAAATCCCGTGAGGTTTATTTGTTCTAGCTTTCATCATTCTTGTTGAGTGGCATATTTGGATCCTTGATTACGCATTTTTCGATCTTTGTGTTGACTAGTAGCTCCCGAGACCGACTTGACACTTTTAAGGGAGGAAGAGGGCACCTTTTTCATTTTTCTTATCTTGTTCCTTTTGTTTTGTTACAAATTGATTTTCTTTTTACATCATCTTACTTGCTAACCATGTTGAGCTTTAATTCCATTCTTGGTTAACCGTGTTACAAACCCGATGGCCAATGTTTTACCAACCCTTAGTTGTGAAGCGTTTACCTAGATAGGTTTGTTTAGCTTATTGTTTACTAATCAAGAAATAAAGTTTGACAGTTGGTTTGAGCAGGTGTGAAAGTGAACCTAATTGTAAATATGTGATGCGAAAGTCATTTTGCCATCAAGAAAAAAAGAGAATTTAAAAGAAAAAAGAAGAGAAAAGCCGTCCGAATTGTGTAAAAGGCAAGGACACATAAATAAAGTTTTGAAGTTTGAAAAAGGTCATTTGAGCGTGTATTATATGGATAATTTGGGATGTGTGAGAATGTGAATCAATGAGATTGTGGAAAGTGAATTACATCTTTTGAACTATTGTTTTTGAGAATTGTGATTCTTGCGCTTCATTTAGGAATTAAACCCACTTTTTAAATTGTTTTCACCTACTTTACCCATTGCCAATACATTACAACCCTTTAAGACCTTTAGACTTTAGAGGTGTTCGGTTTTCAAACGGTGGAGGGAGATACTTTTCAACTCTATGGAAAGATTATGCGTAATCGAGATGTCGGGATACCTTTGTTATTTCCTCAAAACATCACTTTTTCCGGTTCCTTCGAGGAATCACGAGGGGCCAACTAGGGTGGTGATTTGAAGCAAAAGGGGAGGACGTGGCCGGTTTGGTTGGGTTTAGAGAAAAACATGATTTCTTTGTTCTCTATGCTTGGTTTAGGTCTTGTTCGCATTTGATCAACGATATCTTGGATTGTGTGTCTCGTTGCTTGTTTGAGTGAGTTTTCATTCCATGCATGGTTGTTCTAAGTAGGATCCATTGATTTCATTCCGTGCTTAATTTGATTTGTTTGCAATGGCATAGTTTATTTGATCTTGTGTGTGTTTCCCTTGGTTTTTGCTCGAGGACTAGCAAAAGTGTAGCTTGGGGGGTTTTGACAAGCGCACTTTAGGGCGCACTTTAGAGCATATTTTAGGATGATTTTGGATGTATTTGGGGCCGTTTTGGCCGATTATTGCCTTGTTATGCTTACGTTCCCCATTCTACGTGCTTCACGGGTTTTCGGTTTGTTTTTGATGTGTTTTCAGGTAATATCAACCGAGTTTAATCGGATCCCGAGCCCTTGATGCGTAACCAAGCTAGCCTTGACCGAAGTCCGAGGAGTTAGGGAAGTTCAAGTACCATGCATTGATTACATAGCACAGGCAGCACGACCGTGTTACCATAGGCACACCCGTGCTGGCCTATAAGCAAGCAACCCCAGGCAAGGCAGCACGGCCGTGCAAGCCAATAGCACGGCCGTGTCAGTATCCACGCACCAGCACGGCCGTGCAGGCCATTAGCACGGTCGTGCCAGATGTTGCCCGTGCCCGTGTCAGCTTCAGTATGAGCCCTGTGCTAGATCATATTCAGCACGGCCGTGTCATTTTTGGCACGGCCGTGCCAGGAAGCTGCACGGCCGTGCCATATATAGCACGGCCGTGCCAAATTGAAGAAGAAACCCGGTTTACTTACTGACAAGCTAGCACGGCCGTGCCAAATACAGCACGGCCGTGCTGATTCAGGGTTAACTGCGCGCTTGACTTCTCCGAATTAGAAGACGTATAAAAGGCCCGACTTTAAGAGGATTTGACAGACAGTTTTTTAGATAGTTTTGGAGAGCCTTTGTAGAGAGTATTGGAGAACGTTCTTAGTATTAGAGATTCATTAGTTTTCTTAGAGATATTTCTAGCGATTTTAGTTTTATTGGATTGATTTGAAGCAAGATTTGTGAAGAATCTTTGTGTTATTCATTGACGACGGATATCAAAGTTCTGAACTTTTCCATTGATTCGCATCAATACAATTGGTATTATTCATTCTTGTTTATTAATCAAGCTTTATTATTCCTTAATCAGAATTCATGTTTATGTCTATTATGCTTTTGGAATTCATTATTGCTTTGATTATGAATATGTGTGAGTAGTTTCCTAGCTAGGGTTTCGGGATGAAACCCGGCCTAGGTAATCTATGTAATTGAGGATTGATTTTGATAAACGGATTGTGATTAAATTGATTATATGCGATTGCATGTTAATTCATTATAATAGGAGTAGCTAACCTAGAATCTTGAATTTGATTGCATGATATCCTTGATTTGAACAAGAGATTGTGAATTGAGTATTTCATTATTGAATGTGGTTTGATTATGTATCGAGTAATGTTGAGTGCATGAGAAATCCAAGCTTAGTTTTGCCCGTTATCTTCCTATCACATGATATTGATCAGACATATAGTCTTTGCATATCCCGTTTGTCTCTGTGATTCCTTGTTGCGTAGTTACCGATGGTTTGGTGAATTCCCGTTCTCCCTAGTGTCTTAGTTTATTGAATTATTCCATCTTATTAGTAGTATTTTAGAGCACCACTCTTCCATTGATTTCGAACTAGCTTAGGTTTAAGATTGATTTGCAATTACTCTCGTTCCTCGTGGACCGAACCTTTATTTGCCATTGTACTTGGTTATAGGGTGTTCGTATAAGTATTGTTTGATTGAGAGTTAGATTGTAGCGACCGATTTAACCCTTGTCAATAAACAATAATAGCACATTCATTCCACTATCCCAATGCCTTTTTTGTGTGGTTGGGTTACTTAATCAGGGATTACTTATTCATGGGTTACTTATTTAGGGGTTACTCAATCGGTCAAGGAGTTACTTATTTTGGGGTTACTTGGTCGGTTAACGCGTTTTCGCTGAGGTTACTTATTTCGGGGTTATTTATTTAGGGGTTACACAGTCGGTCAGGGGTTACTTAATTATTCTAAATTTACTCAGTCGATTAGCGCGTTTTATGTGTGAGAGTAACCCCTGACCAACTGAGTAACCTTTAAATAAGTAACCCATGACCAAACGAATAACCCCTGAATAAGTAACCCCAAAATAAGTAACCCCTATAAGTAACCCCGGCCACACGGCAAGCCATATATAAAAATTTGTGCATTTATATATATAAACTATGAAAAATATTTATCATATTGGAAATATAATCAATTATTTGGAATCAATCAAAGTCAATAAAATATATTTTAAAATCAATGTAATTTACATTGATTACACATGGAATAATATAGATATAAATAAAAATTTATACAATAAAAGATATAGAAAATATGTGAATCACAAATAAATATTTTTTTTAGGAAAGTGAATCACAAATATGTGATTTGATGAATATATATAAAAAATAATTTAAAATAAGTAGTTGAAGTAAAAAAAAAATAAATAAATAAAATAAATAAATAAAAAGAGGAAAAAAAAAGGAACCAAAAAAAAAACGATTTTAGAGGGAAAAAATAGCAGTAGGACATGATACGTGTCATTCCTGGTGCTATTTTAGTATTATGTTATTAATTACTTGATATGACTCGTATGGGTTTTTTTTTTTTTTTTTTTTTAATTTTTTTTAATTTTTATTGTTGACCTGAGGGGCAAGCGTCATAAAGAAAGAAACAAGCTAGGAAAACTACAAGGAAAAGAAACTAAACGAATACAAGCAAGACACAACGAAAGCTAAACAAATAAATAAGCAAGAGCTAAGATAAACTACAAGCTAGCCGCATATGAAGGGGTCACCCTCAAGAATCTTGTATCGGCACCATCCTTGCCCTTGCCATACCCCGCAAGTCCTCCAATAAAACTGTTCAAAGGTCCTCCGGGACTGCCTCAAAAATAATAATCCTCTCCTTGGACGTTACTCCAAAATTAGCTAACCAATCCGCAGCTTGATTAGCCTCTCTACCTATAGCAATGTCAAATTGTAAGTTCCTAATCACGATCAATTTGCAATTGAAGACTTACATTTCCGTCACAAATGAATATATGGAGAGTTGGGAGGGATAGGATCCACCAACAAACGAAGAATAGTTTCCGAGTCAACCATGACTTGTACATAGTAGCGATGCCCCCATTCCAGGCTATGGTAAGGCCTCGCATAACAGCTAGTGGTTCGTTCTTCCTTGGTGCTCAAGCAAATGCCACAGTTAGTCACAAAGCTTTCGTATAGCTCCCCTCTATAACCTCGTATTAAGGCCCCCGCACGTGCTGGATCTGGATCACCTCTTAAAGTTTCGTCTGTATTAAGTCTCACCGAATTCTCACGTGGAGCTTGCTAGCGAACCATCACTTTAGTCCGCTTTCTCTATTGTGAAATAGATCCCATGATATTATTCTCATAAGGCTGCAGATATCCCCAACTCTAGCCATTATGAAGCAGCCTTGATAAATTGGAATCCTAACCTCTGTTTCAAAACATCTTTCGTTTCGCCAACGCCAAAGCCACCAACATGTTGTTGCAAAAACCAATGACCAATTATTGTCACCCTTAGCATTCGTTTCACCCAAGTTGTCCATGATCCAAGGTAGAAAGGGAGTGCTATTCCAAGCTCCATCTCCTAGGACACCAATTTTGCGCCACACCATTCGTGCTGCTGGGCATTCTCATACGTAGTATATGGTTTATATCTTCTTCAACATAGACACATATAAAACATCGAGGATCTATAGCCAAATGTCTTAAAAAACGATTAGAATTAGTCATGAGTTTATCCTTGTAAGCAAGCCATAAAAAAAAGCCTTATCCGTTGTGGGGTTTGGAGTTTCCAAATGTTACCCCAGGGCACATTAGAAGTATTCTCATCCATTAAATTTGTCCTAATAATGCCGAGAGCAGACTTAATAGAAAATCTTATATGTGGAGAGCCATTCCACACATTGTTATCAACCGCATCTTCCTCTTCTATGATCAGTTCATGGGCTTGAATTTCCTTAAGGGCTGAGACAGGGAGATAATATGCGAAATACTCTAACTTCCAACTAGTATGGCCTTCCCACATATCACTTAAAGTACATTTTAATGAAGCTTGAGGAGGGGGAGCAGTAACTAAATCAATGAGAAGAGTTTTAGTAGCCCACCTTTGATACCAAAATGATGTCGCCCTTCCATTTCCTACAGCAATGCCAATCCCTTTCCGTAGGATGTCAATATTTTCTACTATGCCTCTCCAAGCATTGGACGCATCTGGTTTATGCTTGAACATTTCCACGTCGCAACGACCCTTGCATTATTTATGACAAATTACCCGAGCCCAAAGAGAATTTGGTTCAACTAAAACTCACCATCCGAGCTTCAAAAGGAATGCGGCGTTGACTTGCCTCATCGACCGTAGTCCTAGACTACCTTCTTCCTTCGAAGAAGCTACTGTGTTCCAGGCTACTAAGTGCATTCTTCGCTTTTCATCCGTACTTCCCCAAAGAAAGCCTCATGCTTTGCTATCAATTCTATCACAGATACCTCGTGGGATACAGATAGATTGCATAGCGTAATATGGAATTGAAGAAAGAGAGGACTGAAAAAGCATAGCCTTCCTTGCCATTGATAGAACCTTCGATCTCCAACCTATGAGTTTATCATTCACCCTAACCAATAAAATTTGGTAATTTTCCTTGGTTACCTTACCCATTAATTGTAGGTACACCAAGGTATTTACCAAAATCATCTATAGATTCCATGCCAAGCTCTGCGCATGTATCATCTCTGACATCATAATTCGTGTTATTAGAGAAATAGACACGACTATTCTCTACACTTACCTTGATTCCAAATGCCAAGAAAAACATATCCAAACAAAGCTTCACACTACAAGAAATAGGTTGATTTTCGACAGACTTTATCCGTTCAAAATAGGTGTTTCTGATGGAATTCTGTAGGAAACAGATTGTCGTAAACACTTTTGTCAGAAATTACGATGTTTTCGACGGATTTCAGTCAATAACACTTTTTCCAACGGATAAAAAAATCGTCCGACGAACAACCGTCCGACGGAAAATATCTATCGGATGAATACTCTTCCGACAAATATTCTGTCGGAAAAGCGTAAAAAAAATTAAAAAAAAAAAAACCACACCACAACCATTACTCAGCTCCACCTCCAACCTCTACCCACATCAGCCTGACCCTCTCCTCACTACGCCACCCTACATCAGCCTGCCCCCCACCACCACCCACTACGCTACCCCCACTCCTGTAAACCTAGAACCGCCACCACCACCCTAACCCTAACTCTAACCCGATTCAGACCTACCACCATCGCCACAACCACTAGCCTTACCCTAACCCGATTCAGACCCACAACTCACACCCTAACACTAACTCGATTTTACCACTACCCTAACCATAACTCGATTCAGACCCACCACCACCATCTTAGGCTAACCCGATTTAGACCCACCACCGCCACCCATACCCTAACCCGATTTCTCCACCACCAACCTACCCTTAACCTGATTTCTTCATCAACAACCTACCCAGACCCTAATCCCCACCAAATTAATTCTAGCCGCCACCCACCACCACCATAAAAATTCGGAAAAAAAAAACAAGAAATCAAATAAAATCTAAATTAAAAAAAAAAAGATTCATACCTTAATTCCACCATACAAACCCTTGAAATTGTGTTTATAAGGCCAAATTTGGTAGAGTTTTCATGGTCGAATTTGACCAGAAAAACCTTTGAATTTGATCGTAAAAAGGGAAGGCCAAGAAGATAGGAGAAGAAAAAGAGAGAGAGAAAGATAAAAGAAGAAGAGAAAGGGAGGACGAAGAAGGGAGGAAATTAGAGGAGAAGAGAGAGAAAGAGAGGACAGAGAAGGGTGGAGAAGAGAGGAAATTGGGAGAAAAAGGGAGGACCGAGAAAGAGAGAGAAGGAACGAGAGAAAAAAAGATAATGGAGAAATGAAGGGGGCAGCTGAAATAGTCGGGCTTTGGGTTTATCTTCTTTTTTTTAAAAAAACGAAAAAAGAGAATTCCGTAGGATTGATTAAATTCTGTCGGAAATTTCCGATGGAATTTAATTCCATAGGAAATTTCCGATAGAATTAAATTCCGTCAAAATATATGTACTTTCCGTCGAGATATTTCCGTTGGAAATTATTGAATTTCCGAAGGCTTTTTTCCGTAGGAAATTTCCGATGAAATTTTCGGTCGAAAATTAATTTTCTACGGATTTTCCATTGAAATTGTTTGAAATCCATCGGAAATTTCCGACGGATTTTTATTCCGTAGAAAATTTTGTAATTTGCAACGAATTTACTTTTCTTTCGGAATAATTCCGTCGAAAATCAGCCTATTCCGTAGGTCCTCCCACGCCAGCCCTCGCTGGAATCCAACTACCAAGCCTATATTTTCTATCAATAAGATGCGTAAGTCGCTCCATACATATGACATAAATATATGGAGACAAAGGGTCCTGTTGGCGAATTTTTCACGATGGAGAGAAGTACTCCGGTTGCTCACCATTCCACAAAATACTCAATTTGGTCAAGCTAATACACATCATTATGAGATCAATAACATGTTGAGGCATCCGGAGTTCAAGCAAAGATTCTCAAATAAACGACCATCGTAGTCTGTCATAAGCTTTCTCCAAGTCAATCTTGACAACCATAATACCCTTTCGAGCTTGCTTTCTTCTCATTGTCTGAAGCATGTCTTGGACAATAATCATGTTATCTGTAATTCGCCTCTTTGGAACAAAGCTACATTGAGTTGGAGAGATGGGAGTAGGCAACAACGACTTTAGTATGTTTACAAGCACTTTAGTCACAATTTTGCAAGTGATGTTGCATAGCCTAATGGGCCTAAATTGGTTTGCCTTTTGAGGAGCTTCTACCTTCGGTATCAAGACTAGGAAGGCTTCAGTCAAGTCTTTAGGAAAGGCACAACCCTCCAAAATATCAAGCGTCGCTCTAATAACACTCGGATACACCAAACTCCAAAATTTTCGGTAGAATAGTGGCTGAAACCCGTCTGGCCTAAGCGCCTTGTACGGGTCCGTTTGCATATATGCAGCCTGGATCTCACAACTCGCAAAAGGTCTAGTCAACGTTTCCCAATCATCCTTTTTGATATGAGGAAAATAATCCAACAATGCGCTAGAAGAATTATGCACACTTGAAATATTTCAAGTATCCTCAGCGAACATCCCCTGTAATAATCAATCACTAATTTTTTTCACCTTACTCGGATCCATTTCCCACATACCATCCAAATTATAGAGAGTTTTGATACGACTTCTCCGCCTTTTGATAATTTTTGATAAGTGAGAATAGCGGGTATTACGGTCTCCATCACAAATGGCTGCCATCGTTGATTTTTGAAACCATAAAAGCTCTTCCTGCTGCAGCACTTCATTCAGCTGCGCTTTTTTAAATTTTCTTCTAGCTTTAAAATATGCATAGGATCCTCATTAGATAAAGCCTTCTGAATACCTTCAATGTGCACCAATAGCTATGATTTTTTCCGAATTATGTTATGGAATTTTTCTTTATTCCAGACAGCGAGCTCCTTGGCAAAAGTCTTCAAATAGGGGATTAAAGGCTCACTGTTCTTCTAGTTTGAAGACACAAAATTCACAAGTAAATCGTGTTAATCCACGCCGCTCAAAATCTAAAGGGTTTAATTCCATAGGAATTAGTGTAAACACATTAGTATTAATCAACACCGGGCAATGACCGGAGGTGATCTTTGGAAGATTACGCACCGTGCCTTTTTCAAATCGGAATCTCCAATATTCTCCAAATCTCTCCACAATTATTTTCTAAAAGTTGAATTGGGGCTTGCATAAATGGCAGAAAACATCCAGGGTTCCTCCTCCTTTTTCTTGATTTCCACAGTAATATATCGAGTGTGATTGTCTAGAATCGTGACTTGAACAATTTTCTCTCTCCGAAGTAGCCAAATTCCACCACGAAAACCTTGAGCATCTACTCTCAATTGGCCTGAAAAACCAATTCTGTCACATAATTTTTGCGCTTGATCTCCACTTATATGATTTTCAACCAAAAGCTAAAATCATTGGGTCATATATCTAATTAGCTCGCAAATTGTGACTAATTTATTTCCTACCCCTTGAACATTCCAAACCATGATTTTTAATGACATATTAAACATTGAGAAGTTTGGGTACCGGTCATAAATATTCAAAGGAATATTAGGTACAAAATTCATGAACGCTTCTCTCAACGCTCTCATCGGTCCCGCTATGCCTATTGGGAGTCCTATTGTCACCAACATTTCTGGAAGATTATGTTGCGGTGGCAGACACGTGCTCACTTGGAGTTCGACTCTGTTCAATACGGGGTGAATTTTGGCCACTGTTGGACCATCAATCGGGTAGTCCATTAATGCTTCATATGAAGGGGGAACTCGAGTTACCAGTGAGTTCGAAACTTGACGAGGATTCATATTCAGTAGCAATGGTATTTTTAGAAATCTTTCATAGAGCTTAAGGGGTACGAGAAACAATCGAATACTCTACTCCTTTTTCGCTTAGATTATCTGAGTGTGGAAAACCAAAAGATTGCTCCAAATCTTTTGACTTAGGCTTCGTGATTTCCGGCTCAATATTTTCCTTATTAAATTTGGTAACCATAATTTGCGCGTGACTTAGAGAGGCAGAGATTCTGGAATTAGCTTCCACTTTATCTTTTCCTTCCTTATTTCCATCAAAATTCTTCTTCGAAAGGTCCGGGGCCCTAGTAATATTCTATTCCAAAGAGATACCCAAATTAAATGGTGATTTACCTCCTAATTCAGCCTCTATCTCATTACTTTCGTTATTTCCTAAATAAATTTCCTTCTGTCCATCAGCACTATCTTCGCCTAAATTTATGGCACCCTTGACAATATTGTCACTTTCATTGACTAAACTTTCCTTAATAATAGTCGTATGATTTAGATCCAATATTTCATCCTCTGTTTCCATATCTTGATCCAAGTTTAAAATTTCGAACCTTGACCCATGGTTAGCACCCTCTTTATTCACCTCGTTACCAACACAACTACTCTCACCTGTTTTTTGGTTAACTTCCTTTCCATTCTTTTGCCTCGTAGTGACTGGGCCTTCCCCTTTAGACTTTGGTTCATTTGAGTCTTTATTTGGAGCATCTCCTTTGTTTCCAGAAACATATTTCCTTGTGGTTCGTTGGACAAGCATCCATGATCCAAACTGATCATTTTCCTTCGGCCTTGACTTAGGTAGTTGCGGCTGCACTAGAGCATCTACTCTTCGTAGAGTTCTTCCTCCATCTTCATCTAGAACAATATCCAGAAAGAAATCACTCTCCTTAATTATGACCAAGATGACCACATTTAAAACATATTTGCTTCAAAGCTTCATATTGGATGCGCTAAGCAGTGGCGAAGCCACGTTAGGACAAGGGGGGATAGCTGTCCCCCCATTTTAAAAAAAAATCAGCTTTATTTAAAAAAATAAAAAAAAAGAATGTTGAAACAAAGCAAACACGTGACTTGTGAGAAAACAAAACAAAACACAAAACACCAAACTCACAAAGTTTCTAGGCTTATCCCCCACTAAAGCCAAGAGTTCTCGATTTTTTATTCCGACCTCTGGCAGTCGAGACCAGACCTCCGGCGAGGCGGCAACAAGACCTCCGACGGGCAATGACCAGACCTTTGGTAGTTCGGTTGTTCCTGCTTCCTTCACTTTCCCAAAATCCCCAATTTAATTTTAAAGTAAGTTCTAACCATAAACCCCTAATTTAATTAAAATCAGATTTTTTTTTTTTTTTAATTGTTTATGTTATTTTCTATTGAGTTGTCTAATTGTCTTGTTCCATTAATCTATTGTTGATTTGTTCAATGTCAAGTACTTGAGTAGTTGAGTTGTTATGTGAAATTTTTTGAAATTTTAAGTTAATTGTGTATTTGTGTTTCTCTGTTTTGTGTCTGATTTTTGTTGTTTAATTGGGTTAGAAATTTGGAGTGTTAGAAATTTGAATACTTGGTTGAATAATTGTGTTTTAATAGTTATGGTAATTGATAAATTGAATAGGTGATTAATTAGTTTATTTTGTCCAATTTATTAGGACATGTCACAACTCAATCTTCGACAATTTATGTCTAAAAGAATAAAATCCCTAGATATACCACCTTCGTTTAGTTCTCCCCAAACTCAGGAAGATGATATGGAAATTGGTGGTTCAAATGCTAGTAATGTAGTACCAGAGGCGGAGGCGGAGGCAAAGGATGAAGATTTGGTATATGATGTGGACTTCTTCATCATGATCCCGGAAAAAGAATGAATATGATGGATTATCCCCCTAATCAAAGAAATGCGGTAAGAAGAGGTTACAATCTCAAACAACCTTGTCAACCAAAAACCCATGATTTTCCTAAAAGACAAGTGTTTGGATTGCGTCGTTTTAGTGTCAATTGGTTATTAAAGCTTTGTCTCTTAAAGATGCAATTTTGTCTTTACTTGTGGAACACTCATTAAGTCCATCTATGACAAGAGGACAAGGGTATGATGGGGCTAGCAACATGAAGGGTGAAGTAAATAGTCTTAAGACTTCGATTATGAATGATACTCCAAGAGCCTACTACAATCATTGTTTTGCTCACCAACTTCAACTAACATTAGTAGCTGTTGCTAAAAAAATGATTGTTGTGGTTGGCCTTTTGAGGTACTTTCAAACTTGTTGAATGTGATTGGAGTGTCAAGTAAGAGAAGAGAAATGATTCATGAAACTCAAGCTCAAGAGGTTGCTCAAGCATTGGATTTGGAGGAAATTGCTCAAGAGGCCCAGGGACACTCATTGGGGATCTCATTACAAGTCCCTTATAAATATCATCCGCTTGTTTCCTACAATTATTAAGGTGCTTGTGCGCATTGGGAAGCATGGTGCATCAGAAGATAAGTTCAAAGCTCAAATTATTTTAGGACAATTAGAGTAATTTGATATTATTTTTGTGGCGCACTGGATGATGTTGTCCATTTTTGGGTATACTAATGATTTGTGTGTTGCTTTGCAAAGAAAGGAGCAAGATATTGTACATGCCATGGAACTTGTTAAATTCACAAAAAAATGTGTTACAAAAAATGAGGGAGTAAGGGTGGGAGACTCTCTTAAACAAGGCTATTTCATTCTGCACTAAACATGGCATTGATGTTTCTAATATGGATGCTCCTTATGTTCCTCAAGGAAGATCAAGGCGTTTTGTTGAAGAAGCAACAAATCTACATTATTATGAAGTTGGAATTTTTTTATGAGTGATTGATTTGCATCTTCAAGAGCTTGATAATCGATTTAACGAGAGAAGAATGGAGTTACTTACATGCAGGGCTTGCCTAAGTCCTAAAGATAACTTCTCATCTTTTGACAAAGAAAAGGTACCCAAACTTGCTTCTTTTTATCCCGAAGAATTTTCAACTTTTGATTTGATGACTCTTGAAAATCAACTTGATGTATTCATGGAAAATATGCTAAATGATGAAAGATTTCATAATTTGCATGATCTTACCTCTCTTTCCATGATGCTTGTTAAAACTAAGAGGCATAAGAGTTATCCTCTTATAAATTGCTTATCAAGTTGATGTTGCTTCTTCCCGTTGCTACGACAAGTGTTGAAAGAGTGTTTTCCGCAATGACTTATGTTAAGAGTAAGTTGCGAAATAGAATGGGTGATCAACTTATGAATGATTGTTTGGTAGCTTTTATTGAGAAGGAAGTGTTCCTACAAGTTACTGATGAAGACATCATTGATCACTTTCATGAAGACACGAAGAATGCAATTATAACTTTAATTTAAAGTTTATGTAATCTTTTTTTTTTTTCATTTTTTTTGGATTGTATGACTATGTTGTTTGGATTTTTGAGTTGTAAAACTTTGACTATTAAATTATCTATGAGCTTAAGTAATTATTTTTTTTTCCAACAATTTTGTTAAATCATGCGTTGTCCATTTGTCCCCCCGTGTTCAAATTTCTGGCTCCGCCATTGGCGCCAAACTTTGCCATTTAGCTTAAATTTTGAAAGCAATGATTTTGTGAAATCAACTTCAATACTGAATCTAACGAATTGACACCTACTCATAGATTCAATATTTTTATCAATACTAATAACTCTACCAAATTTGGACCCAATCTTATGCAGGAATTGCTTGACAAAGTATTCAACCGAGAGATGAGGAATGTGAACCCATGCCGTTAAAAATTTGATAGGGGCATCATCGGCTACAAAATTAGGTATCCATTTCCTGATTGTGAGGTAGCTATCACCAATAATCCAAGGCCCTTGAGTCAGCACATGATGGTGGTCTTCCATATTCGTGAATCGAACAATATAGTAGTCAAATCCCACATCAATTAGGGATATATCCCCTTTCAAGCTCCATTTGATCCTTAAATGCTTAATAAAAATCTTATAGTTGAGTTTCTTATCAAATAGTTTGATGATAAGGGTATTTTGCCAAGGCCTCCTTAGTCTCTTTTTCTCCTCTTTGGTAAGGAGAAAATTAGGGCAAACTTCATCATCTGAGTCACAATCCAATAGAATATCATCATATTAGAATATCATTCTTCCTCTACCTGATCCTTATTGTGGCTAGCATTAGCCATTCTTCCTCCATTTCAAACCATATGGCTATATGTGACATGATGCACTTGCGGACGAGGTTGCACAATTGGTTGAGATTCAACCATCATCTCCTCTAGCTCAGAGATCATTTCAGCATCCATCCTATACTCCTTCGACTTCCCTTCTGGGGAATTCTCTGGGGTTCTCTTGATTTTTTTATTTGAACGACGCATTAGATTAGTATCTTCCGTAGAGAGTTCTTTCGCTCTCCATTAGCTTTTGCCTTTCCTTAGACTATATGACTTGTATGATAAATTTGGATTACTTTAATGGAAAAAATAAGATTATTTTTTATGAATAAAATAAAGTTACTCATACAAATGAATAAAAATTATTTTTATAAAACAATGTAGCCACACTCAAGACTTACCGTTTTTATGTAAGCATTAAGGATGACGACATTTAATAGATATATGTTTATCTTATTCATTTCACTTAAGTCGAAAATAGAACTAAGTAGATTAGGAGATGATAGTATTAGAGATATTAAGAGATTTCATTTATCTCCTCTCCTCGTATGTTGATTATTATATGATATTGACGAAATCATATATTTTTGTTGTTTAAGAATTAAGAAGGTTTTGACCTGGTGATAAAGATTGAGAGCTTATATATGACAATATATGTCACAAATTCAAATTATCTCTCCCTAATTTTTAACTTTTAATGTCCTCGTGGGGCATTTGTATACACAAAAATTGTTATTATTGACATATATACCATAATGATTTCCTATATATTTTACTAACTATATTATGCTTTAATACTCCTTTTTAATACTATAACCAGTTAGTGCCCAAGCGATGTTCGGATTTCAAAATTAATACTTAGTTATATAAATTGTAAGTTAGTCAATATAAATTGGTTATCAATTGTTAAAAAATTACTCATGTTATAAAATTTTAATTGTATGGTGTAAATTGATATGTCATAAACGCCTTTGGAAAATATAAAATAGATTAATTATTTTTTGAATAAAATAAATATGACTTACAAAAATGTGGGTTTAGGAGGACCAATTACCTTAAAAAAAAATCCACTTTACCAATGGTATGTATATGATTAAGAAAAACTTTTGCGTGAGACTAGACTTACTGTGAGTTCAATATATTTGACAATAATATCCTAATATCTGTAAATTATATTCTAATATATGACATTAATATTCTAATATCTGACAACTACAAATCTTTCAGTATTCTATGCCCAACTAAAAGATAGACTATGTGGCAAAGTAGATTTAAGAGGTGGTGCTTCACTCTATCCATCATTTCTAAGAATTGTTTAAAATTACTACCCCTATTATGAGCATGTTAATGTCATTCTTATGTAAGTTTA
This sequence comes from Chenopodium berlandieri, assembly GCA_034703905.1. Classification (NCBI taxonomy): domain Eukaryota; kingdom Viridiplantae; phylum Streptophyta; class Magnoliopsida; order Caryophyllales; family Amaranthaceae; genus Chenopodium; species Chenopodium berlandieri. The sequence goes on from CM068291.1 coordinate 56,091,091, forward strand.
ATTAAGAATGTTATTTAACCTAAATGATATCATATAACTTGGGTTCATAGGACATCACCAATTAAAACTGACATATAGGAAAGCACCAAACTTTATTGTGATTGGGTGCATAGAACAGCAATATCACCATTCTTAACTTGATTTTGTCCAATGACATACTACTATAGATATTTTTAGATCCCCACATGTCCAGCACCTTCAAAAATAACCTTCATAATGATATCGCTCTCAATACCACACCCAAGGTATAATATACTTCCTATAATAACTTAATAAATACGCATATATCTTAAAGAAAAAGGAGTACATACTGCGTACTATTTATTGGTTTTTTTTATTTTTTTATTTTTTTTTTTAACGTGAAATATGTCAAGCTTATATATATTCTGAGATATAAACAAGCAAAGGGATCTTTCAAAAAAAGAAAAAAAAAAAACAAGCAAAGGGACATACATGTACCCATCTAGGACTATTTCAACGCAATTTAATCATGCAATCAACGGTGCCTTAGCTTGCAATGTACAACCGTTTTGTTTTTTTTTTTTTTTTTTTTTTTTTTTTTTTTTTTTTTTTTTACTTATATAACTAAATTCTTGTTCATCATCACCACCATAAACATGTCCAATAATTCAGCCTTGATACATAATAAATTGTTTTACATGCCTTACAACAAATGTTGTGTTTTACTTATTTAATTTAACCATGCATGAGTCAAATTCTTTATCGATTCCATTGTTTTTAGCTCTTTTAATTCGAATGAGCAAATGTTACATAAGACATTTTGCTCATATCAACCATAGCAAATTTATTTTAGTTTGAATAATCAAATTTGACCTTGTTAAGTACAATAGGTTGTATGACGCATGAGCTGCTATACTGATAAGATCAACGTGGAAAAAGAAGCCAGCTTTATCCAGCGAAATCCAATTACAGCTCAATTAAAGTGCACATTTAGTTGCCAATTATAGACGATAAATCATCATCAATTTCATGCATACCATGTTACTCTATAGTTTATAGTCGGCTGATGCAATAAATACGACTGAATGGATCCAACTATTAGATATATGGAGGATAGGAGATTACTTATTACAAACAACTTTACACACACGCTTTGAAATCAAGAAATCAAGACCCTACCCAAAAAAAATGTAGTTGTAGAATACTTTCTTTGCTTCGAAAGTCCACAGTTATACCTTTTTTTGTCGAGTTTTTAATTTTGTAAGTTATTATGACAAATAATAATTGTATGATGGGCTATATATGCAGAATGTGGACTTTGTTGAATTTTGTGAAATTGAGGACAACAATATATACTTCGTTTCAATTTTATTAAATGTGTTAATCATTCCTTCCAAGTTCCGATGTCGATCTCTTAAAATTTGTCCTATTTTTCTGTCATTTGAGTTGTTCTTTTAAATTTATCTTATATTATAATGATATACTCAAAATTTATCAACTGTAACGCTTCAAAATTGAAACTATTCATATTATTTGACCGTCTTTTATCAATTTGATCTGATTGTCTTGATACACTTTTTAAACATCAAATTTTATACGAAGTACATAATTTTTACAAATAAAGAGAATTAAAGAAATTAATAATATATAATGTGCATCAATAAGCATGAAACTTTAGAAATTGCATTTAAAAAATAATGGAGGAAGTATAAGGGTTTAAGTGTTCAACACTATACTCTCGATTTCACCAAATTCGATTTCACCAATTTTCTCACTCTTTTATTACCTCACCCCCGATCAAAGGCTTTTATACCTTTTAATAACACTACTATATAATTACAAATATTAATAGTCAAAGTTGTACATTAACATATGTGTTGATCAAGGTGTTGTGATTATTATGAAATAGAAAGAGTAAATTCTATTGTAACAGAGAAAACAAAAAGAGAACAGACGTAGAACCAGTCAAAGCTAGAATAATCTTTATGGGAGGCCTAAGTTATAACAAAGTCATTCTACCTATGAATAGTGGCCAACAATTTCATTTAAGGTGCTAGGGTAGTAGCTTTTAATAGTGAGAGACTCGTAATTGAGTCTTTGTGTACATATAAGACTATAAGAGAGGGTGGAGGCTACTAATTGATGGGTTGACTACTTGTGTACTAACTTGCTTGTGATAATCAACTGAGGTCATGCTGACCAAAACAAACTTTTAAGCTAGTTTTCCTTTCTAATATCATTAATCAATCTACTTAAGGTACTCTCTCACAATTTTAGACTCTATAACCTTTTTCCATTTTCAAACACCTTTTCTTTTATCTCGTCAACATTATGGAGGTTCAGAGACATATTAAATATCTAACCACGCACTAAGCCTATATAATTAGCATTTAACCTATATGTATGTATGTACCTTTTCATCAAAAAAAAAAAAAAAAAGAAAAAAAAAGAAATGAGTTGTTCAACCCTAATTTATATTAAGATGAATATTGTTTGAGTAGTCTGTCAAATAGATGCATATGGATCTGTTAGAAATCCAGAATAATTGATACAATTCCAGAATATTCTGTAATTGTCTGTCATACCATACTTAGATAAATCACCCTAATTTAAGGAGTGATTATAGGACTTGATTGAGATTGTAATGGAACTAAAAAAGGAAAGCATGTATGTATATAATGATGTAAAGCCAAACGTTTGAAATATTAGATAATACAGAAAACCTTTCAAACCCAAAACCAGTGTATTCTTTTTGACTTGGTATCAGAGCCAGGTTGTTTCCGGCGACCGGAAAAAGCCATCGGCATCATCATATACCATGGAAACCGACAACCAGGACATAGTTCCAAAACCAGTAACAATGGATCAAAATTTCCGACAATATCAAACTATCTAATTGTCTCTTCATACCGGACCTATCTCATAAATTACTTTCCATTAGTCAATTGACAAAGGATTTAAACTGTACTGTTCTTATGAATTCTCGTGGATGTACTGTTCAGGACACTCAGACAGGGGAGATTATTGGGCATGGTACTGAAGAAGGCGGACTATATTACCTTACTAAGATGCCTCAATAGGGTGAAGCAGCGCTTGTTCGAGGGACGGTTGAGCACCAGCTCTGGACTTGGCATAAGCGCTTAGGTCATCCTTCACTAGGGTATCTTAAGAAACTCTTCCCTTCCCTATCTAATTCGAATATTTCTTTTAATTGTGAGTCCTGTATTCTTGCAAAGAGTCATAAACATTCATATCCGAACAGTAACAGTAGAACTGAAAAACCTTTTATTTTGATTCACTCTGATGTGTGGGGACCAGCTCCTGAATTTAATAAACATGGTTTTTTATATTATGTTACTTTCATTGATGACTGCACTAGAATGAGTTGGGTATATTTTCTTAGAAACAAGTCTGATGTCTATAAAACATTTATCTCATTCTATAAAATGGCCCAAACCCAATTCCAAACTCAGATAAGAATCCTTAGGTCTGATAATGGTACAGAGTATAAGAACATTGACATGGATACCTTCACTAAAACAAATGGTCTTATTCATCAAACTACATGTCGCGACACCCCACAACAAAATTGCATAGCCAAAAGAAAAAACCGAACCCTTTTGGAAATGACTAGGGCCATGATGATAGAATCCTCAATCCCGGCCTATTACTGGCCCGAAGCCATTTCCACAGCTAATTATCTCACCAACCGACTTCCTACAAAAAGCCTACAATTTTCCACCCCATTAGACACCCTTAAAAACCATGTCAATGTTCCCACTACTCACTCGTTACCACCTAGAGTTTTTGGATGTGTGGTTTATGTCCACTTACCCAAACGGGAAAGGAATAAACTTGAACCTCGGGCTGTTAAGTGCGTTTTTGTGGGATATGGGACTACTCAAAAAGGTTACCGTTGTTTTGATCCAGTAAAAAACCGCCTATATACCACTATGGATTGTGACTTCGTTGAAACCGAATTCTATTACCACCAACTTCGATCTCAGGGGGAGAGTTCTCGTGAGGATCTAAGCTGGTTGGTCTATCCAGAACCTGATGTTTGGTAGGCGTGTCGCGTACCTATCAAAAATAACCTAACAGACCAATACTAATGTAGACTGGCAAGTAAGGGTCGGATCCCAAGAGACTAAGGTTCAAAAATAATTAAATAGACTCGAATTTCTACTAAGCAAGAATCAATTAAAATCAATTATCTAAGGAACTAAGTATGAGAAGAATTCGAAAATAAACTAAAGAATATGAAGAAATCAAATAATTAAAACATTCAAGATCTTAGTTTCACCACAATTATTATTGATGCAATTGTAATTCTACCCTTAACATACGATTTCAATCGAACGGGGAAAAGTAAACCCTAATAAATACCAAGGATCTCTCTCGAGTATCAATGGCTTCCCTAACATACAATCAATCCTATTCTCATGGTATCATGCATATTAAAGACATTAAACACGTTACTCTCACTTCCCAATTATCAAACACAACTACTCTCTTGTTGAGAATCAAACCCTAAATTGATTTACTCAAATCCGTTTATACCCAACTCTCGCTGTGATAAAAACAATGGAATAATCGCAATACTATAGTTACGTCTAACCTAGCATTGGCATAATCACAATCAATTTAGCAATTAAATTGTTAAAGTTGTTAAAGAATTTAAAGATTTAATTCATGCATCAATAATAATTGGGCTACACTAGATCTTGAATTAAAGAATCTACTCACACATGATTAAAGGAACAAAAACAATAATAAATAATGAAAACATAATTGAATAACAAAAGATGAAAAATAAATACCAAATCTTGAATAAAATTGAAAGTAGAAAGCTTGAATCTTGAATCTTGAATTACAAAACTTGGAAAATAATAATGGAGATCTAGTTCTTAAGGAGAGAATAAAATAAAATATGGCTTAATGAATGACCCCTAACAAAGCCCTCAAAAGATATAAATATAAGCTAGAAAAGATAAATATTCGATCTAAACTGGGCGCATTGCGTATCAGGGAGGCACGGACGTGCCTCTCTAAAAATAAAAACGCTGCATAGTCTGTCTTCCAGGCACGGACGTGCCTGATCTGCTGCGCGTATCACTCATCTTAAATCAGTCATAACTTCATATCTGGAGCTCCGTTTGAGGCGTGTAATATATCATTGGAAAGGTCTTCAAATCTACTTTCCAATGCAATTTGAATCACTCCGTTATCATTTGTATATCAAAAGTTATGAGCAAAATAATGAACAGGTGTCATATTTGTCAAGTATTTCATCAACGTTTTGCTTCATTTTCACTCAAGTTCGTCTCGAACACATGATTTGATATTCGTGGGCCTCGGCATAGCTTCGTGACTTCGTAAAATCTCCAAATTAGCTCCGTTAATCCTGAAATACATCAAAAACAACGAAACTACCCATAAAAGCATCGAATCATCGAAACTAAACAAAATTACACCAAAATGGAATAAAACACTCGACTAAGCTAATAAAACCAACCAAAAATAAGCTAACAAATATGCACAAAACATGACTTATCAAACTCCCCCAAGCTAGACTAATGCTTGTCCTCAAGCATTTAACCATAAATCACAAGGGAGGAGAAAGACAACTTCTCAAACCATCACAATGTGCCATCAATTTTGAAATCACGAGGAAAACAAAAATAAGAGTCAATATGCATAAAAACCACCATAAACCTCATATACTTGGATTTGACAAACAATCTTACCACACATCTCCCCATACCAACTCACACAAACATGAATAGTTCTCACTTTAGTTGTAAAAAATAAAAACAATAAACGCTCATGTGTTTACGGGGTGAAATACGATATCACTCAACCTAAGCATAACATGCATATCAACTTCACACAACCGGCCTCTTTAGGCTTGCAATGTGACTTTCTCCACTTCTAATGATTGATGCAAACACGAAAATCATGAAATCCATATTAGGTAAGCTCGGTAAATAAGGGTTGGACGACGTAATTTGGGAATGTGGTGCTCAAAATAAAACAAATCCTAATCCCACTACACATTCAAATGTCGGGTTCAAGCCAACCTTATTTCCTCCAACTTCATACAATATAAACATAGCCCTTTTAATTCTTACTCTTCTCTTTTTTTTTTCTTGTTTTTGTTTTTTTTTTTTTCACAAAGAGGGAGGAATTAAATAAAACAAATGGAAGAACTCTCAATTTTTTTCAGAGACCTTTAAGGCCACATTTCTTTTCCTCTTTTGTTTCTTCCTTTTTTTTCTCATAATCTCCCTTCTTTCTCTTTGTTTCCTTTTCTCAATCTTTTTTTTTTTTCTCAACATCATTTTTTCTCCTTTTTTTTTCACATCACTCACTCTCATAGGGCTTTAACAAATGTAAAACACCTTCAAAATAAACCTAGAAAAATAGCTCTAAAGCTTTAAATGTAGGGTATCAAGAAGGGGTTGACATAGCTCAAATTGGTTCAACCTACGGGTGAATGAAAAAATAAAAATAAAATTTATATAGGCCTAGAATGTGGAGGCTCTATTCTCTACAAGGAAATTTCAATCATCTTTTCGCGACATGCATCATAAAGTCTCAAATAGTCAAAAAGCAAGACCAAAAATTCGATTATATGAAGGACAATCTAATCACACAAGAAAAAAACATGACTGAGGTAGAGTGAAATCAGTCAAATAAGGCTCAAGACTCTCACCGGGTACATAAACTATTCACATAAGTAGAGCGGGGAGACCATCCTGGCCACTACCTAGCTCAATTCCAAGTACATCAATGAATGGGTTTTCGAAAACTCTCTCTTTTTTTTTCAAAAAGCACACAAATGTGATTATAATCATAGAAGCATAGTCATGCAATGGCATATTATTCGACACTAGAAAGAAATAAACTACCCAAAAAAAAAACTGAAATAAAACTAGTATATACATGGTGAAAAGCAAATCCTCCCCCAAGCTAAACCATACAGTGTCCTCAATGTATGCATAAACCAAGGCAAATAAGCAAGGGGAAAGGAAAGACAAACTACTGATCAGGGGGGGTGGGGGGGAAATCATACCTCGGGTCGGTACTAGGACCGCCCTGGAAGTGCTGTCTCATCATGCCCGCTATATCATAGAACTCAGACTGGAAGGCGGCAAGTTGATCTCGCAGGTCACCGAAGGTGGTCGCCATGCTATCATGGGACATCGACAGATTTGTGACCGCTTTCTGGGTCTCATTGACGTCCCTCCTCAAGTCACCCATGCCTAGCACGACATGGTTGAAATCGGCCCTCATGGAGGCTATTTGCTCCTCCATAGTAGGTGGGGTGTGGGTCTCCTGATGTGGAGCATCCTGCTCCATGTGTGCATGTCCCTCACCACCATACGCTTGCCCCTGTCCTCCATAAACATGCCCCTCACCACCATGCAACTGGGCTTCTTCCCCCAAAGGCATCGGGACTCCCTCCCCAGTCTGTGGTGGCCACATGAAATCAGGAGGGATAATCCATGTATCCCTCCCGGTCACCTGAGGGATCCCGAACTTCGGGAGGTGAGCATAAGGAACCGGTCGGGGTAGAGTGGGGCGACCGACCAACCACACAAAACCTTGGGCGTTGCGGCGCCTCTTCACCCAACACATCTGCTGGAAACTCTGAAAGCTCATCATGGTAGGGCCTCCAAACCTATACTGGTCGATACCTGCCCAATCCTGCACATAGCCAACAACCAACAAAGAAAGCATACCACCTATAGCAATCTCCCTAGATCCCATGGCTACATTATATAGGTGGTCTAAAAACCATGCCCCAGGGTTAATCATGTCTTCTGCCTCAGTGGGGTCGGGGTGGCAAAGCAAATGCCATAGAAAATAGAGTTCCTTAGCCGAGCAAACTCCTCCTGTGTTACATCTAGCAAAAAGGGTCCAAGAAAAGAGTCGGCATATAAGTCTCATGGCCGGGTGAACTATACATGAGGTCTTGGAATGGCTAGGGTCGTAGTCATCTAGCCCAGTCAAATCCCGCCACATGTTAAGGTCACTGTAGCCGGTCAACCTACTGTAATTTGGTCTACCTATTTGGCCGAAGGTGGGGAAGCCTAAGAGGACATTAACCTCCCTCACCGTAAGGGTGTGACGTTCACCAAACAAGTTGAAAGAAACGTCCCTAGGAGTGTGGCCGTCCGATCTACGGCGGACCTCTAAGGTAGAAAGGAACTCATAGGTGATATTGGAGTAGGTGTTGGCATGTTTGGCTAAGAAACCGTCCCAACCTAGTCGGTTAAGAATACGTTGTACCTCACCTCCCATACCCAAGCTGTCCATGGCCTCTTGGTCAAAAAAACCGTGTGGGCACTAAGGGTCGTGATCTAATGCGAAGAAAATTGTTTAAGTGTTCTTCATTACCCTTAAAGTCGATCCCAAAAGTCTCGATGGGTGGGATATGGGCAAGTGGTGTAGGAGAAGGTTGTGGAACGGGTGGGGTTCTAAGGCCCTTGGAAGAGGTGTTCCTAGGCCTATTTCTTCTTTGGTGAGATGAGGATGCCATGAGTTCAATTAGCAAACAATGTATATCAATTCAAGCACACAAACAAGCAAACAATCAACCACAAATTCACAAGGGTCCACAGTAATTTAACAATACTCCAACAATGCTTCAAGATTAATAATGGTGTTTTTCAATCTCACCACACCAAAATATAATCACAAATATCCAAACAAATAGAACAAACCAAACACAATTAACAATCTCCAACAATTCTTTTATGAACAATTGTTAGCAAATTATTCATGAAAACCTAGAGAGAGAAAATGTGAGAAAAGGGGTTACCCAAGGTATGATGGGTGTTGAATACCCATAGATGATCCACAATTGACGTATGTAGCACCTTTGAATCCCTTCCTTGCCTTCCAATTGCTTCAAAAGACTTTAAATCAAAAAGCCCCAAATTGATTTTTAAATCTAGGGTTCTTGAAAAAAAAAAGAAAAAACTGGTTAAAATTGTGTTTGGGATGATTTTTGTTGATAATGGAGTGTGAGAATGAAGTAGAAGGATGAGAATGTTGGAGATTATGTGAAGAATTGTGAGTTTGGGTGATGGATTGAAGAGGGGGAGGCCAAAAATCTTGAGTGGAAGGAGAGGAGAGAGAAATTGGTGAGTTGAAAGTGGGGGTTGTGAAGTGCAGCCCGTGCCTTTATATCGGGGGGGGCACGGACGTGCCTTCTGGGAGGCACGGACGTGCCTCTTCAGAAACCGAGTTTCAAAAACAGTCTGCCTCAGAGGCACGGACGTGCCTCTGAGCGGGCACGGACGTGCCTCTACGCAGTTTTTTTTTTTTTTTTTTTTTTTTTTTTTTTTTTTTGAATAAATAAATAAAATAAAATAAATAAATAAAAAAAAAAATACGGAAAACCTGAGGCACGGATGTGCCTCTCTAAAAATTCAACCCCCCAAACTTTCTGCCTCAGAGGCACGGACGTGCCTCCTCAGGAGCACGGACGTGCCTCTGCAGAAATTAAATTTTTCTCCTTTTCCTTCCTTTTGGCGCTTTTCCTCCTTGTTTCTTCTTCTTTTTGCTCACTTTTCACCTAGATAAAAACACATACGACTCAAAAACTAAAACTCAAGAATCAAACCAGATAAATTAAAACAAAGAAAATGAAAATAATAAAGAAAAATAACGAACTAAGAGTAAAAGCTAGAGAATGGGTTGCCTCCCATTTAGCGCTTGTTTATAAGGTCTTTAGCTCGACCGTATGGCTTCTCATGGGCTTGGTGATGGGGACGAGAGTGTGATGTCCACCCCCTCATCGATGGGATCACCGACTCGGTAGTGCTTCACTCGTTGTCCATTGACTTTGAAGGGTTCCCCTCTAGTGTTTTCTAACTCAATCGTGCCATAGGGGAAAACTTTTCTAATCTTGAATGGTCCCGACCATCTAGACCGAAGCTTTCCAGGGAATAATTTCAACCTAGAGTTGAAAAGAAGGACTTGGTCCCCTTCTTTGAACTCCCTTCTCACAAGATTCTTGTCATGCCACCTTTTTGTCTTCTCTTTGTATAGCTTCGAACTCTCATAAGCATCAAGGCGAAGTTCATCCAATTCGTTAAGTTGCAACAACCTATTCTCTCCCGCTGCCTTGGCATCAAAATTCAAGCTTTTTATGGCCCAAAATGCCCTGTGTTCTAGCTCAACGGGGATATGACATGCTTTACCATAGACAAGCCTGTATGGGGTCGTACCAATTGGTGTTTTAAAGGCCGTTCGGTACGCCCATAGTGCATCATCTAGCTTCACAGACCAATCCTTTCTTGTTCGCGCAACAGTTTTCTCTATGATGGACTTGATCTCACGGTTGGACACTTCTACCTGGCCACTTGTCTGTGGGTGATAACCAATTCCAAGCTTGTGGTGCACTCCATATTTTTTCAACATTGCCTCGAATCGATGCTCCAAAAAGTGTGTTCCCCTGTCACTGATCAAAACACGTGGTAAACCGAAACGAGGGAAAATAACTTTCTTGAAAAACTTGCTTACCACACGAGCATCATTGGTTGGAGTAGCTATTGCTTCCACCCACTTTGAAACGTAATCAACAGCTAGCAATATGTAACGGTTGCCATGGGAGGAGGGAAACGGACCCATGAAGTCTATCCCCCACACGTCAAACAACTCGACCTCGAGTATGTTATTAAGTGGCATCTCGTTCTTCTTGGAAATCGTGCCTGTCCGTTGACATCTGTCGCATGCCTTGACATAAGTATGTTATTATTAACAATTGTTAGCAAATTTTCGCATGCCTTAGGCACATACGGAACAAGTGGCTTTGGTGGTGCTCCCTGTGAATCATCCTCGACCCTAGAGTTGTCAACTTCCTTTTCTCTTGCACCTGCTTCTTCAACAACCTCCCTTGATGGCTCCTTTGTATGAGGGTCATCCAATTGCTTTCCACTCCTCAGGGTAACAACATTCATTTGGCCTTTTGAGATTGCTCAGTTTGGCCCGGAAAGGTTCCAGGAGTCTTTAGGGCTTGGCTAAATTGGTTGGCCAATTGGCTTATCTGATTCTCCATAAGTTTACCCTATGCCTGCAACTGCTGGATAGAGCTATTTTGATGTTGGATAGCACTGTTTGTTGCGGTTATAAAGCTTTCCAATGTCACCTCTAGGCTTGATTTCTGAGGTTGTTGTTGCAATGGTTGTTGGGCATTGGTTGTTTTCTGTTGGAAACCAGGTGGTGGTTGGTTGTAGGTGTTGGATGGAGGTGGTGGAGGGTTTTGTTGTGCTTGGGAATTTTTATATGAGAAGTTAGGATGGTGTTTCCATCCTTCATTGTAGGTGTTGGAATAAGGGTCATAAGGTCTCTTTGGGTTAGAGGAGTAGAAAGCATTGGCTTGCTCGATTGACATCTCTTCTGTATTCTGCGAAATCTGTGGGCAATCTGGAGCAACATGACCCTGCACATGACATAGCTGACACAACTCCTGTGGGGTGTTAGAAATTCCTGCTTGGAACTTATCAAACCTGCTTGTTAGTGCTTGAACAGAACTAGTTAGCATAGTTAAAGCATCAACATCAAATTTACCTCCCTTTTTCACAGTGTTTCGGCCTCCAGGATGATAGTTATCATTGGCCGCCATCTTCTCTATGAGCTCCCTAGCTTCAGTGGGGTTCTTTGTCAAGAGAGAACCTCCTGATGCGGCATCTATATAAATACGGAACTCATGAGTCATGCCATTGTAAAAGGTTTGCATCAAAATCCAATCCGGAATGCCATGGTGAGGGCATTGTCTCTGTAGTCTTTTAAATCTCCTCCAAGCCTCATAGAGAGACTCATCATCTGACTGCTTAAAAGTTTGTAGCTCATTCCTCAATCTTGCAGTCTTCTCATTCCCTAAAAACTTCACTAGAAAGGCTTTCACTAACTTGTCCCATGTATCGAACGAGCCAGTGCCTTCATCTCTTAACCACTCCTTTGCCCTGTCTCGAAGTGAGAAGGGGAAAAGGCGTAGTCTGATTGCATCATCTGTAACACCATTCAACTTCATAGTGTCACATTTCTCCAAAAAGCTATCTATATGGCTTACGGGGCAATCGTGTGGTAGCCCTGCAAATGAATCATTGGAGATGAACTGTATGAATTGCGGCTTAAGCTCGAAATGTTGAGCCGTGACTGGTGGTCTTATGATGCTTGAAAGGACTCCGGTAGTCGTATCAGGAATACCGTACTCCAAAAGGGATTTCGTTGGTTGGTCTACCATGCTTCAATTTCAGAATCAAAAGGTACTAGATCTTCTGAACCTGAGCTTCGTGTGGGCATGCAACAAGAAAACTAGAGAAAGAGTATCAAAAACACAAGAGAAAATAGCTGAAGCAACGAAATAAGCCTAGCAAAGATGAATCACAATTAATCTAATGAAACCGTTAGTCCCCGGCGACGGCGCCAAAATTTGGTAGGCGTGTCGCGTACCTATCAAAAATAACCTAACAGACCAATACTAATGTAGACTGGCAAGTAAGGGTCGGATCCCAAGAGACTAAGGTTCAAAAATAATTAAATAGACTCGAATTTCTACTAAGCAAGAATCAATTAAAATCAATTATCTAAGGAACTAAGTATGAGAAGAATTCGAAAATAAACTAAAGAATATGAAGAAATCAAATAATTAAAACATTCAAGATCTTAGTTTCACCACAATTATTATTGATGCAATTGTAATTCTACCCTTAACATACGATTTCAATCGAACGGGGAAAAGTAAACCCTAATAAATACCAAGGATCTCTCTCGAGTATCAATGGCTTCCCTAACATACAATCAATCCTATTCTCATGGTATCATGCATATTAAAGACATTAAACACGTTACTCTCACTTCCCAATTATCAAACACAACTACTCTCTTGTTGAGAATCAAACCCTAAATTGATTTACTCAAATCCGTTTATACCCAACTCTCGCTGTGATAAAAACAATGGAATAATCGCAATACTATAGTTACGTCTAACCTAGCATTGGCATAATCACAATCAATTTAGCAATTAAATTGTTAAAGTTGTTAAAGAATTTAAAGATTTAATTCATGCATCAATAATAATTGGGCTACACTAGATCTTGAATTAAAGAATCTACTCACACATGATTAAAGGAACAAAAACAATAATAAATAATGAAAACATAATTGAATAACAAAAGATGAAAAATAAATACCAAATCTTGAATAAAATTGAAAGTAGAAAGCTTGAATCTTGAATCTTGAATTACAAAACTTGGAAAATAATAATGGAGATCTAGTTCTTAAGGAGAGAATAAAATAAAATATGGCTTAATGAATGACCCCTAACAAAGCCCTCAAAAGATATAAATATAAGCTAGAAAAGATAAATATTCGATCTAAACTGGGCGCATTGCGTATCAGGGAGGCACGGACGTGCCTCTCTAAAAATAAAAACGCTGCATAGTCTGTCTTCCAGGCACGGACGTGCCTGATCTGCTGCGCGTATCACTCATCTTAAATCAGTCATAACTTCATATCTGGAGCTCCGTTTGAGGCGTGTAATATATCATTGGAAAGGTCTTCAAATCTACTTTCCAATGCAATTTGAATCACTCCGTTATCATTTGTATATCAAAAGTTATGAGCAAAATAATGAACAGGTGTCATATTTGTCAAGTATTTCATCAACGTTTTGCTTCATTTTCACTCAAGTTCGTCTCGAACACATGATTTGATATTCGTGGGCCTCGGCATAGCTTCGTGACTTCGTAAAATCTCCAAATTAGCTCCGTTAATCCTGAAATACATCAAAAACAACGAAACTACCCATAAAAGCATCGAATCATCGAAACTAAACAAAATTACACCAAAATGGAATAAAACACTCGACTAAGCTAATAAAACCAACCAAAAATAAGCTAACAAATATGCACAAAACATGACTTATCAAACTCCCCCAAGCTAGACTAATGCTTGTCCTCAAGCATTTAACCATAAATCACAAGGGAGGAGAAAGACAACTTCTCAAACCATCACAATGTGCCATCAATTTTGAAATCACGAGGAAAACAAAAATAAGAGTCAATATGCATAAAAACCACCATAAACCTCATATACTTGGATTTGACAAACAATCTTACCACACATCTCCCCATACCAACTCACACAAACATGAATAGTTCTCACTTTAGTTGTAAAAAATAAAAACAATAAACGCTCATGTGTTTACGGGGTGAAATACGATATCACTCAACCTAAGCATAACATGCATATCAACTTCACACAACCGGCCTCTTTAGGCTTGCAATGTGACTTTCTCCACTTCTAATGATTGATGCAAACACGAAAATCATGAAATCCATATTAGGTAAGCTCGGTAAATAAGGGTTGGACGACGTAATTTGGGAATGTGGTGCTCAAAATAAAACAAATCCTAATCCCACTACACATTCAAATGTCGGGTTCAAGCCAACCTTATTTCCTCCAACTTCATACAATATAAACATAGCCCTTTTAATTCTTACTCTTCTCTTTTTTTTTCTTGTTTTTGTTTTTTTTTTTCACAAAGAGGGAGGAATTAAATAAAACAAATGGAAGAACTCTCAATTTTTTTCAGAGACCTTTAAGGCCACATTTCTTTTCCTCTTTTGTTTCTTCCTTTTTTTTCTCATAATCTCCCTTCTTTCTCTTTGTTTCCGTTTCTCAATCTTTTTTTTTTTCTCAACATCATTTTTTCTCCTTTTTTTTTTCACATCACTCACTCTCATAGGGCTTTAACAAATGTAAAACACCTTCAAAATAAACCTAGAAAAATAGCTCTAAAGCTTTAAATGTAGGGTATCAAGAAGGGGTTGACATAGCTCAAATTGGTTCAACCTACGGGTGAATGAAAAAATAAAAATAAAATTTATATAGGCCTAGAATGTGGAGGCTCTATTCTCTACAAGGAAATTTCAATCATCTTTTCGCGACATGCATCATAAAGTCTCAAATAGTCAAAAAGCAAGACCAAAAATTCGATTATATGAAGGACAATCTAATCACACAAGAAAAAAACATGACTGAGGTAGAGTGAAATCAGTCAAATAAGGCTCAAGACTCTCACCGGGTACATAAACTATTCACATAAGTAGAGCGGGGAGACCATCCTGGCCACTACCTAGCTCAATTCCAAGTACATCAATGAATGGGTTTTCGAAAACTCTCTCTTTTTTTTTCAAAAAGCACACAAATGTGATTATAATCATAGAAGCATAGTCATGCAATGGCATATTATTCGACACTAGAAAGAAATAAACTACCCAAAAAAAAAACTGAAATAAAACTAGTATATACATGGTGAAAAGCAAATCCTCCCCAAGCTAAACCATACAGTGTCCTCAATGTATGCATAAACCAAGGCAAATAAGCAAGGGGAAAGGAAAGACAAACTACTGATCAGGGGGGGTGGGGGGGAAATCATACCTCGGGTCGGTACTAGGACCGCCCTGGAAGTGCTGTCTCATCATGCCCGCTATATCATAGAACTCAGACTGGAAGGCGGCAAGTTGATCTCGCAGGTCACCGAAGGTGGTCGCCATGCTATCATGGGACATCGACAGATTTGTGACCGCTTTCTGGGTCTCATTGACGTCCCTCCTCAAGTCACCCATGCCTAGCACGACATGGTTGAAATCGGCCCTCATGGAGGCTATTTGCTCCTCCATAGTAGGTGGGGTGTGGGTCTCCTGATGTGGAGCATCCTGCTCCATGTGTGCATGTCCCTCACCACCATACGCTTGCCCCTGTCCTCCATAAACATGCCCCTCACCACCATGCAACTGGGCTTCTTCCCCCAAAGGCATCGGGACTCCCTCCCCAGTCTGTGGTGGCCACATGAAATCAGGAGGGATAATCCATGTATCCCTCCCGGTCACCTGAGGGATCCCGAACTTCGGGAGGTGAGCATAAGGAACCGGTCGGGGTAGAGTGGGGCGACCGACCAACCACACAAAACCTTGGGCGTTGCGGCGCCTCTTCACCCAACACATCTGCTGGAAACTCTGAAAGCTCATCATGGTAGGGCCTCCAAACCTATACTGGTCGATACCTGCCCAATCCTGCACATAGCCAACAACCAACAAAGAAAGCATACCACCTATAGCAATCTCCCTAGATCCCATGGCTACATTATATAGGTGGTCTAAAAACCATGCCCCAGGGTTAATCATGTCTTCTGCCTCAGTGGGGTCGGGGTGGCAAAGCAAATGCCATAGAAAATAGAGTTCCTTGGCCGAGCAAACTCCTCCTGTGTTACATCTAGCAAAAAGGGTCCAAGAAAAGAGTCGGCATATAAGTCTCATGGCCGGGTGAACTATACATGAGGTCTTGGAATGGCTAGGGTCGTAGTCATCTAGCCCAGTCAAATCCCGCCACATGTTAAGGTCACTGTAGCCGGTCAACCTACTGTAATTTGGTCTACCTATTTGGCCGAAGGTGGGGAAGCCTAAGAGGACATTAACCTCCCTCACCGTAAGGGTGTGACGTTCACCAAACAAGTTGAAAGAAACGTCCCTAGGAGTGTGGCCGTCCGATCTACGGCGGACCTCTAAGGTAGAAAGGAACTCATAGGTGATATTGGAGTAGGTGTTGGCATGTTTGGCTAAGAAACCGTCCCAACCTAGTCGGTTAAGAATACGTTGTACCTCACCTCCCATACCCAAGCTGTCCATGGCCTCTTGGTCAAAAAACCGTGTGGGCACTAAGGGTCGTGATCTAATGCGAAGAAAATTGTTTAAGTGTTCTTCATTACCCTTAAAGTCGATCCCAAAAGTCTCGATGGGTGGGATATGGGCAAGTGGTGTAGGAGAAGGTTGTGGAACGGGTGGGGTTCTAAGGCCCTTGGAAGAGGTGTTCCTAGGCCTATTTCTTCTTTGGTGAGATGAGGATGCCATGAGTTCAATTAGCAAACAATGTATATCAATTCAAGCACACAAACAAGCAAACAATCAACCACAAATTCACAAGGGTCCACAGTAATTTAACAATACTCCAACAATGCTTCAAGATTAATAATGGTGTTTTTCAATCTCACCACACCAAAATATAATCACAAATATCCAAACAAATAGAACAAACCAAACACAATTAACAATCTCCAACAATTCTTTTATGAACAATTGTTAGCAAATTATTCATGAAAACCTAGAGAGAGAAAATGTGAGAAAAGGGGTTACCCAAGGTATGGTGGGTGTTGAATACCCATAGATGATCCACAATTGACGTATGTAGCACCTTTGAATCCCTTCCTTGCCTTCCAATTGCTTCAAAAGACTTTAAATCAAAAAGCCCCAAATTGATTTTTAAATCTAGGGTTCTTGAAAAAAAAAGAAAAAACTGGTTAAAATTGTGTTTGGGATGATTTTTGTTGATAATGGAGTGTGAGAATGAAGTAGAAGGATGAGAATGTTGGAGATTATGTGAAGAATTGTGAGTTTGGGTGATGGATTGAAGAGGGGGAGGCCAAAAATCTTGAGTGGAAGGAGAGGAGAGAGAAATTGGTGAGTTGAAAGTGGGGGTTGTGAAGTGCAGCCCGTGCCTTTATATCGGGGGGGGCACGGACGTGCCTTCTGGGAGGCACGGACGTGCCTCTTCAGAAACCGAGTTTCAAAAACAGTCTGCCTCAGAGGCACGGACGTGCCTCTGAGCGGGCACGGACGTGCCTCTACGCAGTTTTTTTTTTTTTTTTTTTTTTTTTTTTTTTGAATAAATAAATAAAATAAAATAAATAAATAAAAAAAAAAATACGGAAAACCAGAGGCACGGACGTGCCTCTCTAAAAATTCAACCCCCCAAACTTTCTGCCTCAGAGGCACGGACGTGCCTCCTCAGGAGCACGGACGTGCCTCTGCAGAAATTAAATTTTTCTCCTTTTCCTTCCTTTTGGCGCTTTTCCTCCTTGTTTCTTCTTCTTTTTGCTCACTTTTCACCTAGATAAAAACACAAACGACTCAAAAACTAAAACTCAAGAATCAAACCAGATAAATTAAAACAAAGAAAATGAAAATAATAAAGAAAAATAACGAACTAAGAGTAAAAGCTAGAGAATGGGTTGCCTCCCATTTAGCGCTTGTTTATAAGGTCTTTAGCTCGACCGTATGGCTTCTCATGGGCTTGGTGATGGGGACGAGAGTGTGATGTCCACCCCCTCATCGATGGGATCACCGACTCGGTAGTGCTTCACTCGTTGTCCATTGACTTTGAAGGGTTCCCCTCTAGTGTTTTCTAACTCAATCGTGCCATAGGGGAAAACTTTTCTAATCTTGAATGGTCCCGACCATCTAGACCGAAGCTTTCCAGGGAATAATTTCAACCTAGAGTTGAAAAGAAGGACTTGGTCCCCTTCTTTGAACTCCCTTCTCACAAGATTCTTGTCATGCCACCTTTTTGTCTTCTCTTTGTATAGCTTCGAACTCTCATAAGCATCAAGGCGAAGTTCATCCAATTCGTTAAGTTGCAACAACCTATTCTCTCCCGCTGCCTTGGCATCAAAATTCAAGCTTTTTATGGCCCAAAATGCCCTGTGTTCTAGCTCAACGGGGAGATGACATGCTTTACCATAGACAAGCCTGTATGGGGTCGTACCAATTGGTGTTTTAAAGGCCGTTCGGTACGCCCATAGTGCATCATCTAGCTTCACAGACCAATCCTTTCTTGTTCGCGCAACAGTTTTCTCTATGATGGACTTGATCTCACGGTTGGACACTTCTACCTGGCCACTTGTCTGTGGGTGATAACCAATTCCAAGCTTGTGGTGCACTCCATATTTTTTCAACATTGCCTCGAATCGATGCTCCAAAAAGTGTGTTCCCCTGTCACTGATCAAAACACGTGGTAAACCGAAACGAGGGAAAATAACTTTCTTGAAAAACTTGCTTACCACACGAGCATCATTGGTTGGAGTAGCTATTGCTTCCACCCACTTTGAAACGTAATCAACAGCTAGCAATATGTAACGGTTGCCATGGGAGGAGGGAAACGGACCCATGAAGTCTATCCCCCACACGTCAAACAACTCGACCTCGAGTATGTTATTAAGTGGCATCTCGTTCTTCTTGGAAATCGTGCCTGTCCGTTGACATCTGTCGCATGCCTTGACATAAGTATGTTATTATTAACAATTGTTAGCAAATTTTCGCATGCCTTAGGCACATACGGAACAAGTGGCTTTGGTGGTGCTCCCTGTGAATCATCCTCGACCCTAGAGTTGTCAACTTCCTTTTCTCTTGCACCTGCTTCTTCAACAACCTCCCTTGATGGCTCCTTTGTATGAGGGTCATCCAATTGCTTTCCACTCCTCAGGGTAACAACATTCATTTGGCCTTTTTGAGATTGCTCAGTTTGGCCCGGAAAGGTTCCAGGAGTCTTTAGGGCTTGGCTAAATTGGTTGGCCAATTGGCTTATCTGATTCTCCATAAGTTTACCCTATGCCTGCAACTGCTGGATAGAGCTATTTTGATGTTGGATAGCACTGTTTGTTGCGGTTATAAAGCTTTCCAATGTCACCTCTAGGCTTGATTTCTGAGGTTGTTGTTGCAATGGTTGTTGGGCATTGGTTGTTTTCTGTTGGAAACCAGGTGGTGGTTGGTTGTAGGTGTTGGATGGAGGTGGTGGAGGGTTTTGTTGTGCTTGGGAATTTTTATATGAGAAGTTAGGATGGTGTTTCCATCCTTCATTGTAGGTGTTGGAATAAGGGTCATAAGGTCTCTTTGGGTTAGAGGAGTAGAAAGCATTGGCTTGCTCGATTGACATCTCTTCTGTATTCTGCGAAATCTGTGGGCAATCTGGAGCAACATGACCCTGCACATGACATAGCTGACACAACTCCTGTGGGGTGTTAGAAATTCCTGCTTGGAACTTATCAAACCTGCTTGTTAGTGCTTGAACAGAACTAGTTAGCATAGTTAAAGCATCAACATCAAATTTACCTCCCTTTTTCACAGTGTTTCGGCCTCCAGGATGATAGTTATCATTGGCCGCCATCTTCTCTATGAGCTCCCTAGCTTCAGTGGGGTTCTTTGTCAAGAGAGAACCTCCTGATGCGGCATCTATATAAATACGGAACTCATGAGTCATGCCATTGTAAAAGGTTTGCATCAAAATCCAATCCGGAATGCCATGGTGAGGGCATTGTCTCTGTAGTCTTTTAAATCTCCTCCAAGCCTCATAGAGAGACTCATCATCTGACTGCTTAAAAGTTTGTAGCTCATTCCTCAATCTTGCAGTCTTCTCATTCCCTAAAAACTTCACTAGAAAGGCTTTCACTAACTTGTCCCATGTATCGAACGAGCCAGTGCCTTCATCTCTTAACCACTCCTTTGCCCTGTCTCGAAGTGAGAAGGGGAAAAGGCGTAGTCTGATTGCATCATCTGTAACACCATTCAACTTCATAGTGTCACATTTCTCCAAAAAGCTATCTATATGGCTTACGGGGCAATCGTGTGGTAGCCCTGCAAATGAATCATTGGAGATGAACTGTATGAATTGCGGCTTAAGCTCGAAATGTTGAGCCGTGACTGGTGGTCTTATGATGCTTGAAAGGACTCCGGTAGTCGTATCAGGAATACCGTACTCCAAAAGGGATTTCGTTGGTTGGTCTACCATGCTTCAATTTCAGAATCAAAAGGTACTAGATCTTCTGAACCTGAGCTTCGTGTGGGCATGCAACAAGAAAACTAGAGAAAGAGTATCAAAAACACAAGAGAAAATAGCTGAAGCAACGAAATAAGCCTAGCAAAGATGAATCACAATTAATCTAATGAAACCGTTAGTCCCCGGCGACGGCGCCAAAATTTGGTAGGCGTGTCGCGTACCTATCAAAAATAACCTAACAGACCAATACTAATGTAGACTGGCAAGTAAGGGTCGGATCCCAAGAGACTAAGGTTCAAAAATAATTAAATAGACTCGAATTTCTACTAAGCAAGAATCAATTAAAATCAATTATCTAAGGAACTAAGTATGAGAAGAATTCGAAAATAAACTAAAGAATATGAAGAAATCAAATAATTAAAACATTCAAGATCTTAGTTTCACCACAATTATTATTGATGCAATTGTAATTCTACCCTTAACATACGATTTCAATCGAACGGGGAAAAGTAAACCCTAATAAATACCAAGGATCTCTCTCGAGTATCAATGGCTTCCCTAACATACAATCAATCCTATTCTCATGGTATCATGCATATTAAAGACATTAAACACGTTACTCTCACTTCCCAATTATCAAACACAACTACTCTCTTGTTGAGAATCAAACCCTAAATTGATTTACTCAAATCCGTTTATACCCAACTCTCGCTGTGATAAAAACAATGGAATAATCGCAATACTATAGTTACGTCTAACCTAGCATTGGCATAATCACAATCAATTTAGCAATTCAATTGTTAAAGTTGTTAAAGAATTTAAAGATTTAATTCATGCATCAATAATAATTGGGCTACACTAGATCTTGAATTAAAGAATCTACTCACACATGATTAAAGGAACAAAAACAATAATAAATAATGAAAACATAATTGAATAACAAAAGATGAAAAATAAATACCAAATCTTGAATAAAATTGAAAGTAGAAAGCTTGAATCTTGAATCTTGAATTACAAAACTTGGAAAATAATAATGGAGATCTAGTTCTTAAGGAGAGAATAAAATAAAATATGGCTTAATGAATGACCCCTAACAAAGCCCTCAAAAGATATAAATATAAGCTAGAAAAGATAAATATTCGATCTAAACTGGGCGCATTGCGTATCAGGGAGGCACGGACGTGCCTCTCTAAAAATAAAAACGCTGCATAGTCTGTCTTCCAGGCACGGACGTGCCTGATCTGCTGCGCGTATCACTCATCTTAAATCAGTCATAACTTCATATCTGGAGCTCCGTTTGAGGCGTGTAATATATCATTGGAAAGGTCTTCAAATCTACTTTCCAATGCAATTTGAATCACTCCGTTATCATTTGTATATCAAAAGTTATGAGCAAAATAATGAACAGGTGTCATATTTGTCAAGTATTTCATCAACGTTTTGCTTCATTTTCACTCAAGTTCGTCTCGAACACATGATTTGATATTCGTGGGCCTCGGCATAGCTTCGTGACTTCGTAAAATCTCCAAATTAGCTCCGTTAATCCTGAAATACATCAAAAACAACGAAACTACCCATAAAAGCATCGAATCATCGAAACTAAACAAAATTACACCAAAATGGAATAAAACACTCGACTAAGCTAATAAAACCAACCAAAAATAAGCTAACAAATATGCACAAAACATGACTTATCAATGTTCCTGACCCAAAAGAACAGGTTGGCAACACCACCGAGGCAACTGAAAATATGATACAGCTCGACCTTCACAGTACTACGCCCACTAATTTACACATGTCTGAGTCCCCTGTGCAGACTGATACAGAGGTATGTACACCAAAATTAAACCATATTTCTGAATCTGGGTTACCTGAATCTACTAATATTTCTTCTGAAGGAGAGAATGTAGTTCCAGGTACAAGTGAAGGTCAACCGCCAGAACCTGATCATAGCAAATATGAGCTACCACCAAGAAGCACTAGGGGTGTTCCGCCAAAAAGATATGATCCAGAATTCGAGTCACAAAGATCCAGATATCCAACAGGAAAACCAGGAGAAGGAAACCTGTCTCAAGGAGCAAAAAACTACTGTGCCTCCTTATACACTGAGAATGTCCCTACAACCATAGAAGAAGCTCTTAAAAACAAACACTGAAAATCAGCTATGGAGGAAGAAATAAATGCATTGATCAGAAATAAGACTTGGGAGAAGTGTATTCTACCCACTGGAAAAAGACCCGTGGGGTGCAAATGGGTCTTTACTATAAAACGCAGGTCAGATGGAAGTATCGAGAGATACAAGGCAAGATTGGTAGCCAAAGGATATACACAGACCTATGGGATAGATTATGATGAGACTTTCTCTCCCGTAGCAAATTTCAGCACAATTAGAGTATTGTTTTCAATTGCAGCAAACAGGGATTGGCCCTTATACCAATTCGATGTGAAGAATGCTTTTCTTCATGGGGACCTTTCTGAAGAAGTTTATATGGAAGCACCACCAGGGTTCTCACATGATTTCAGGAAAGGTGAAGGATGTAGACTGAAGAAAGCCTTGTACGGACTAAAACAGTCGCCAAGAGCATGGTTTGGAAGATTTACTGTGGCGATGAAGAAATTCGGGTACAAACAAAGCAATGCAGATCATACATTGTTCCTCAAAAGAAGAGGAACTGCAGTTACCTGTCTCATTATATATGTTGATGATATGATCATTACAGGAGATGATATCGAGGAAATAAAGCAGCTGAAAGACAAGCTTTTCAAGGAGTTTGAAATGAAGGATCTCGGCAATCTAAAATACTTCCTGGGAATAGAGGTGCTCAGATCAAAAAGGGGCATTTTTATATCTCAAAAGAAGTATGTCTTGGATCTCTTAGCAGAAACAGGTATGTTAGACTGCAAACCAGCAGATACTCCCATAATCATGAATCATGGACTGCAAATCCTTGAAGGAGCCGAGACTGTAAATCAAACACAATATCAAAGGCTTGTTGGAAAGTTGATATATCTAGCCCATACTCGTCCCGATTTAGCTTATGCTGTGGGGGTTGTCAGTAGATTTATGCATAAACCTCAAAAACAACATCTTGAAGCGGTATACCGAATCTTGAGATATTTGAAGGGGACCCCTGGAACTGGAGTCATCTATGAGAATCATGGTCATCTAGACCTCCATGCCTTTACTGACGCAGATTGGGGATCGGATCGTGACAGTAGAAAATCGACTTCAGGATATTTTGCACTTGTAGGTGGAAATCTGGTTTCCTGGAAGAGCAAGCGACAAAAGGTGGTTGCTATGTCTAGTGCCGAAGCAGAGTTTAGGGGGATTGCAAAAGGGATCACTGAAGTACTGTGGCTCAGAAAGCTCTTAAGAAAGCTTGGGTACGCACCCAAGAAAAGTTGCAAGTTGTATTGTGATAATAAGGCAGCCATAAGCATATCTGAAAATCCGGTCCAACATGATCGGACAAAACATATAGAGATAGACAGACACTTCATCAAGGACTATTTAGACTGGAAGGTGATAGTCCTACCATTTGTCCGGTCAGAGGATCAGCTAGCAGACATTCTCACTAAAGCAGTCCCTACACAGACATTCAAGCAAGCACTAAGCAAGTTGGGTGTTGGAGAGCCTACCACCCAACTTGAGGGGGAGTGTTAGAAATCCAGAATAATTGATACAATTCCAGAATATTCTGTAATTGTCTGTCATACCATACTTAGATAAATCACCCTAATTTAAGGAGTGATTATAGGACTTGATTGAGATTGTAATGGAACTAAAAAAAGGAAAGCATGTATGTATATAATGATGTAAAGCCAAACGTTTGAAATATAAGATAATACAGAAAACCTTTCAAACCCAAAACCAGTGTATTCTTTTTGACTGGATCATTACAAAAAAAAAAAAAAAAAAAAAAAAAGACAACATAAACTTGTAAATTACTGTTCTATATATCTTCAAAAATATATAGAACATAAACTTGTAAATTACTGTTCTATATATCTTCAAAAATACAATATAAACTTGTAAATTACTGTTCTATGTAAAAATGACACATAATGCATGATCAAACACAAAATCACCTTCAAGTGTAATAAGTAATTTTAGTAGCTTGTGAAGGATTTTATTAGATCAAACACTTTCTAATCAACAAATCCAATACTTTTGGGAGGGGGAGGAATTCGTACGGGGAGAAGACTATGTATTTTTATGATGATGTTTTGGAAATCGAATGGTACGCCTAATATAACAAACCTATATTCTCAATCAACCCTATTCAATGTCTGAAAGAGAAAATGGAATCTAAGGTAAATGCCATATGAAATTAATTTGTAGTTCAATGCCAATTTTACATGTTTATCTTCATTGGATAATTAGGGTGATGCTTCATATGAATTTATTGTGTCTACGAGTTTGACTCAAATTACAAGCGGATACAAGATTTATAAAATCTTATACACCTGTTTATTAAGGCTAATACTCGTAAACAAATTTATGTATGGAATATCTATATATTTTTTTCATAATGACAAATAATGTTTCATTCGATATATATAAATTTACGAGTATAATACAAGTATAACGACAAATTTACGAGTATAATAAAAGTGGTACGTAGTTTATGTTTCATTTAGTTTACAAGATATAGTAAAAAAAAAAAAAAAAGGTTTTACTTATTTTACATAAATACTACTGTATTAACTAGGTAGATCATTCAAATTTGACAAAATACGAGTGACTACATCCTACACATTGTACAAGATAATCATTTTTGTATTTGTTTATCCATGTCTAACTTATCATCCATTTCCAATCCAATAAGTTTTATTTTTCCGATCCCTTTGATCATTATATTTTTGTCACTTAACTAATAATCATTCCTCAATATAGGTTTTTGTTTAATTTTTATTTTTTTTTTAAATTAAAGCAAAGGAAAATAGGGATGTCTTAGTAATGTGACTAATGTCTGGCCACGTTTAGTATTTTAACATCCCATACAATTTCCATGTATAATTGAGTAAAAATATAGTGGCTTTTGTATTTTAAATAATTTCATTATTTTATTAATTATTCAAAAAAAAAATAGCTACTGTTAATTATATTTGACTAAAGCGTAATATTAGAGTTTTACCAAAGAAGAAATAGTCAAAGGAGCAGGCAATTTTGGTGACAAAACTGGCTATACGGTGTAATGGAGAGGACCATTGTGAGGAGCAGACAATATTGGTTGACTTTGTCTCTAACTTTTAAGGGTTGAAGATGGTGGCACAGTTGTTGAATTAAGTTTACGTTATTAATTCATTAGTAATTGTTTTTCCTTTTTTTTTTTTTTTTTTTTTTTTTTTTTTTTTTTTTTTTAATGAAGAAACTATTTAATTATTTTAGATAAAAGGTATGCGTGGAAGTTAGGTTTGTCTTCTTTAAAAATTGTATCCTAACTTAATTATTAAATAAACGTAAGTAGAAAATTTACTATATATGAAAAAAAATAAAAATAAAAAAAAATCTGTATTTAGGTGTATAATTGTATATCAAATCCGTGTGATAGCCTAATGTTAGCGTCTCTAAATACATGTTGTAACCAAAAGGATTTAAAATGGAGCAAGAGTTTTCAAATATCTTCTATGATTACGTGAATCTTTTTATCACACATTATATGTAACCTATCCTCTTCAATGAATGTATGTTTAACGACATGTTTCTAGCAATACAAGGCTAATAAAAGATTGTAAGATCTATTATCTATTTTAATTGTGTGTATGTTGTTATAGATTTTCTAGGATGCGCTCATGAAATGCAATTGTTGTAGATGGTTGATACCTACTCCTTGGAGAATTGTCAATTGTGATGAGGCTTTCTCCACCCCAAATTTTAAACTTCATCAGTTCTCCAAATATTTCAATAAGTTTATGCATTTTGATGCACATTTTCAACTTTAATTAACTATTTATAATTATGCAAGATAAGGGTAAAAATTGCTATAAGGTATATATACCGAGACAAATCTAATAAAACCTTAAGTAACTATGTTTATATGTAAATCACAATATTTGATTAGAGAGGAGTGTATAACTAGAGATAAAAGAGGACGCCTACAGATCCAACACTAGTCTCTACAATGATTTTTGTTAACATTAAGGCTACGGATATATTCACATAAGATCAAAATTCATAACAATTTTCATCATTATACACAATTGAAAATTTGATGAAAGGTGAAAACAGCAGGCCATTTATTGGGATTACTCGCAAACTAAGCAAAAGAACAAGTACCCGAATGTTACATGTTATCCACTGTAATGCAAGTACTAACAACATGCTAAGATGATTGTTAAAGCGGAAAAGACGACACTCAATACAACAATTATAATGTGTCCTCTGCAACAATATTATTACCAAGGTTGTAGAGGAACAATCTGCGCTTGGTCTGTGGTTTAAGCTCAAGAGTATGTATTTGATGAAACCTTTAACAAACATATTGCGCTTATAACAATAACTATGAATTTGCGAATGCAAGAAGCAAAAACTATGAAAATCCAAATCACCACAATTTTCATCATTTGTAACTAATCATGTAGTTTATTATAATTCTTGATTGTTGATAAGGACAAACTTTGGGAGGCATCCTAATAGATTTGGGTTCAATGATATGGTGGCGGGGGTCGTGCAAGGTTGTGGATAGTAATACAAGAGACTAGGTGTTAAGGATAGGGAGAGAGTCAAGGAGGAGAGAATAGCCCACACATAAGCCCAAGTGAGGTTCCATTCCAAAACCATATGGCGATAGAAGGAGTAGCTCAATTAGGTTATAAACTAGTGGTTCTTTATTTGATTTTTCTATGTGGGACAACAACTCACACTTGTAACCTAACAATCTCCCCCTCAAGTGTGAGTTCAGAATACTCCCCCTTAAGTGGAAACCATGCACCCAAACCCTCAGAGCACTCCCAGTGAGAAGCTTGTATGGAGGAAAATAGGGTCTAGACAAGAACCTCTGAAGAGATTGCCAGTAGATAGGTCTTGGCCTCACAGACCCTGCACAACGGCGTCTAAGAAACGGGTGCGAGAGGCCCAGCCGAACCATCGGCTCTGATACCATTGTTAGGGATCGGGGGAGAGTCAAGGAGAGAATAGCCCACACATAAAGCCCAAGTGAGGTTCCATTACTAAACCATATGGCGATACAAGGAGTAGCTCACTTAGGTTATAAAATAATGGTTCTTTATTTAATTTTTATATGTGGGACAATAACTCACACTTAACACTAAGCACCATTCGCCTATGGGTAGGAACCAGATTCGAGCCGAGGGAAATTTTTTTATTTTTTTTAAAGGTTGTGCTATCATATAGAATTGAGTAATTCACCCCGTGACTCAAAGTACTTCCACGAACTTGGAGAATATACGAGTATACAAATTGATTTTAGGAATGGGAATGTACGTAACTCTTAATAATATTATCATTACTTAATCACACTAGCTAATACTGCGTAATATATTTACCAATTTTATGTTGTATATTTACATATATGTAATAAAAAATCGTTTTTATTGATTAAAACTTATTTAGGCTGAAATCTATGCAGCTATTAGTCAAAACACCAATCTCTTCTATCATCTGTGCAACAACGTTTACGTGACGTTCAGTAGTGAGTCAATACGATCCATCGAATGGTATAAAACTTGCTGCAGCAAGCATGGTGCTATTCCATGCAGTACTAATAATTGTATGTACCATGCAGTAAATTTAACCACTAGTTTTACGTTGAAATGTTAAAATTTGTCAACGCATGGGTATTCCAATCTTCATCAAATAATTACCAAGCCAATATTATTTCATGCAGTTCTGATCATATCTTATAATTCAGTAATATGTACATTTTTTTTATAGTTGTCACACCACTCACACCTTTGTCCGCGTAAATTTAATGCACCTAATAACTAACTTCATTAACTTTATTTCTTCTTTCTTCTTCTATATATACTTTACTCCTTTGTTTCATTTTTGTCACACAATATTATTATTCACCACATTTCTTCTACATTACTCTATCATAATATATAGTTTTTCCCAATTGTATAACACTTTTGTTTTGTCAATTGGGGAAATTTTAGCTATGGAGTCGAAGAAATTGTGGTCATTTTGCTTAGTAATATTTGTTATAAATTTTATGGGAAGGGTAAACGGAGACCCTCAATTGCCTTGTTACTTTGTATTTGGAGATTCATTGGTTGATAATGGCAATAACAATAATATTGCTTCTTTGGCTAGAGCTAATTACATGCCTTATGGTATTGATTTTCCCGCTGGACCGACCGGAAGGTTTAGTAACGGAAAAACTACGGTTGACGTTATTGGTAAGCTTTTGATTTCCTAATCGAGTTAGATTTTACTACACTCTTTAAATTTACTAAATGTGGGTAAACAAATAACCACTATGTTAATAAAAATTTCCCCGTCAAAAATTTTGGCTATTCATAAAAGTGTCAAAGTTTGAATTATATTCTAAAATGCATAACCGATTCTGCTTATTAATTAATTTACTTTGTCAATGTCTTTTTTTGACCTATTGTGGTTAAAATCATGAGATTGTTGATCAAGGCTTTTGACAACCAATATTAAGTGAGATTTTAATAGTCTTAAATGTAATGCACCCTTGATTTTTGTCTACATTGAAATTAAATCAAGCATTGAAGAATTTATGTACAACTAAATATGTATTATTTCGCGGTTGTATGATTTCTCAATATAAGTTTAGAGTGAGTGATAACTATTAAGTGGGCCTTTCAATTTAATAACTTGTTTTTAGCACAAGCAAGGGTTCCACAGCCTTACGGATGCTTGACTAATTAATACTACTCCGTAACATCTTAGGTGTCATTTTTTAACACTTTAACACTTTAGATTATAAATTTATATATTCATTAGCAAATAAATTTCGGTATATAATTTATGCAAACTTGTCTCCTAATTGGGCTATGATTTTATAATAAAATAAAAGATAAAAGTAGAAAGGGCTATATCTTTAATAAATAATAAAAGAAGACAAATCGAATAATTAAGCATTAATAATAAATATTAATAACATCTTTCAAAAAAAAAAAGAAAATATTAATAACATCGATTGAGACGTAATTTGTAATAAATTTTTTAAATAATATTCCACAATGAACTCCATATCATTTTAGAAAATACGAAGATATGATTTATTAATTAATGTAAAAGTTCAAAATTAAGCAATTATCGTTTGGATTTAAAACATACTTCGTATTAATTAGTGTGAGAATGATGATTATTGATGCAGCTGAACAATTGGGATTTGATGATTATCCTCAACCATATGCCCAAGCTAATGGTCAGGATGTATTGAGAGGAGTTAATTATGCATCTGCTGCTGCTGGGATTAGAGACGAAACAGGCCAGCAATTGGTATGTCTCTCATTTGGATGTTTTGTCATTAGATTTAAATATTACGAGTTATAATTTCGAAAAAAAATTTAATTTAAGTACTACGAAGTAAGAACTATACTTTTTATTAAGTTATGACGATTATGTTACTAGCTTAAATTACACTATTATTAGATATTTTATTATGTTCGAATAGCACTTCGATCTGTGTATGATTTACACTTTTATCATATGAAGATTTATTTTTATTTGTTATCTAATACTCATTCCTCATTATGTTTCTATTTACCTTTTTTTTTTTTGAGAGATTTATAAGAAAATGAACAAATAATAAGAGGTGAAGGTACTAGACTACTAGTAAGTTAAAGAGGAACATTATTGATTAGCAAGAAAACTTGTGACCTTATCATATTGCACTTTTATAAAAAAAAAAAACACACTTATTCCCTTAATGTTAGGGCATTGAGAAGATTGTAAACTGTCGGCAATGTAATTGAATATACTTGTCTGTCCAATCCTCATTAAAAGTTGTGGATAATATATAATAATTTGAAAATATTGTCAATTTTCTTAAAAAAAATGTCTATACTACTTAATAGGAATTTTAGTAGGAATTTTCAGTGATTTTGTATTGAGGATTTATTTATAATTTAATGTTATAGTAATCATTTAATCAATCACTGAAATTCAAGAGCCGTAAATATATTCAATAATCATATTCACGGAGATTACTACGTACATCTATCCAGTATCCACTTATCTAGTAGACAGTCTATCCACGTGAAATTCATAATTAATAAAATTTCTATATGAAATAATTAATTTAATATAATGTGAAATTTTAATATCAATCCTCAACTCCTATGTATAAATAATTATGGCATATAATAATTTTCACTACTCTTGAAAAGTAATTCTTCACACAATGGTAGATCTAAAAAAATATTAATATTAAATGACAATGTGTACAAATTTATGTATTGTCCATATGATATTTATAAATACTAGTCATACTTATATAATATATATATATATATATATATATATATATATATATATTTTGGTGCAAAGCTAGTCGTACTTATATGAATGTTTCTTTATATTATGTTCAAATTTAGTTGTCACACTTCTGAAAATCTATGTTAAATACACTATTAATGTCACAATAAACGTCATATATATATATATATATATATATATATATCACGACCACTACTTCGAATCTCGGATAAGTTTACGACAAGTAATGAGTACAATGTGGAATGAAAAAATTGCAGGGAGCAAGGATAAGTTTCAGAGGACAAGTAGCAAATTACCAGAACACAGTATCACAAGTCGTACAAATACTAGGAGATGAAGATCAGGCAGCCAGTTATCTGAGCAGATGCATTTACTCAGTGGGACTTGGTAGCAACGATTATCTAAACAACTATTTCATGCCTAATTACTATCAAACTAGCCGCCAATATAACCCTCAACAGTATGCTGATGTTCTTATTCAAGAGTACTCTCAGCATATTAGGGTTAGTACTCTTCTTTTATTTCCCTTTTCTTTTTCCATTTTATTTTTTTATTTATTTATGTTTTAGATAATAATAATAATAATTAATTGTTGATGTTTAAAAAATCGGGTTGAAAATGACAACATATCTTTTCTCATGTGGGGGTCGTGAGTGGTAGATGTGCCCTTATATTTATGATCATGTAAAATTTTCCTACTATTTATTTGTATTTTCTGCAATCTCTGATTACAAATTACAATCAAACGTCTTTAACTCTAACTATTTTAATTGTGAGTAAGGAGGGGGAAAAAAAAAAAAAAAAAAAACCAAAGAGGAGAAGTAATTTGAATTTTTTTTTTTTAAATTTTTTGCTAAAGCTTTGAAAAGGGAATTTTTATACGATAAGTCTAATATACTTCATGCACCTTTGTTTGCTTAATTTTTAGAGGGTAGGCATGTCAATTATTGGCGTGACTTTTTTCACCAAAAATCATGACGTGACATGATAAATTAAATGCAAATCTTTTTATTGGACTGGAAATTAAATGCATGCAAATCTACTTGAATGAATTAACAATGACGGGCACTACCAAAAAAAAAAAAAAGAAAAGAAAAGGCTAGATAATATGAATGTCACGTGATCCTTACTTATAGTTTTGATTTGATATGAACTAACAAATTTCTGATTAAGACTTTATTTGCTTTAAAAACTTTTTTTTAATATTATCCTCCCTCTTTGGGGTTTATTAAAAATAAACTTTTTTTTTTTTTTTTTATAATTTTATGAAAATTAAATTCAAATAAATCTATTATATAATTGTAGAGTCAATTTTGCAACACTTCAACATAATCCTCTAAATTCCCAATACTCAAATTCTATGCATTTCACTTAAAAAAAATAATAATAATAAAAATCCTACCTATTCCAATAATTTTTTTTTTTTTTTTTTTTTTATCGGACTTCAATAACTACCAACATTTCACTTTATGTTATTTTCTTTCGCATATAATATATCCCGTGTATTAGCACGGATATGCTCTAGTTTAAGTAATTTAACACAAGTTAAGGCAAAGTTGAGATGAAATTAGATGGAAGTTGGATTGACACACTCATAAATTTTGATACACTTTTTGATACACTTAAAAATAATTAAGATGATACTTATAATTTAAGATAAAAATTAGTTTTATTAAATTAATTGGGCCTAAAGCTAAGTCTGTTCCAAATTTAAATGGGCCCCAATGTATTATGAAGTTTATGTTTTTTATCTGTTTGTGTTCAATAACAAAACCACAAAATTGAGTGAGTTGATCTTGTATGCAGTCAATACTATTAAAAAATAATAACCAAATAAATGTACCTAACTTGTCAATTGTCATGACTATTAATACATACCTAGATTTTTAATATTGTTCTCTCTTTTATTTTTATTTATTTTTATATTTTTAATTTTTTTGCTTTAGAAAATATAATTGAACTACAATTTTAGGGTATGGATGCAAGTAGATTAGTTAGTTTGATACTAAAAAATGGGACCAAATCTTTTTTGCATCATTGCTCTTGTAACTCTCTCTACACATAATAAAGTGTACGAAGTATATGATTAGAAAAGAGGTAGATATAGAGTAAATAATAACTAGTTTGCTAGGCTTGTTTTGAAGTTTTAGTTTTTTTGTGTAGCTTAATTATTAAAGTTAAACTATGGAATTGATTGCAGTCATTATACAACTATGGGGCAAGGAAGTTTGCATTGATAGGAATAGGACAAATTGGGTGCAGCCCAAATGAGTTGGCCCAAAGAAGCCAAGATGGAAGTACCTGTGATGAAACTATTAACTCGGCTAATCGGATCTTCAATAATGGGCTTAGATCATTGGTCCAACAACTCAACAATGAACTCTCTGATGCTCGATTGGTGTACATCAATGTTTATGACATGTTCCAAAACTTGATTGACAACCCTTCTGCTTATGGTACGTTTTTATTACCTTCTTTAAATTCACACTCTCTTGTCGCCTTGTCGCTTTTTAGTTGCAGTACTGTAATACTGTTTTTAATAAGTCGTTCTTCTTTAGTTGGTCAAAGTCACAAATGATACGGTTTAGTTTGAGATCAAATCTCGTCTATATTGTTTTTATAACTCTTTTTATATACTCCGTAAGTGATTAATTTTAAAAATCTATCTATTTTTACCTTAAAATTGATCTCACAAAGTCACAATAACTCCTCTTATCTATGTTATAATCAAAATGGTCGATGTCAGTGAATGTGTTTATAAAATAAGTAGCCAAGGAAAATTAAATTAATTGTTGGACAGAATAATTTATTCTTTCTTTTTAAAAAAGAATATAATGTTAAATTATATGCCTTGTCCAATCTTACTATTTGATTCACATTGTAGATGAAAAATTTGAAATAAGTTATACTACGGCCTGTACACTTCACCTTAAAAAAATAATATTAAGTAAAAATAATTTCAGTTCAATAAAAATAATTACAGTTCGGTAAAAATAAGTTCAGTTCAGTTTCAGTTAAGTTAAAATAAATTTAGTTCAGTAAAATTCAATAACTGTAAAGAAGAAATATAATAGAAAATCAGTAAAAATAATTTCAGTTTAGCAAAAATAATTTCAGTTTAGTAAAATTAATTTAAGTACAGTAAAAATAATTTAAGTTCAGCAAAAATAATTTCAGTTTAATAAAAATAATTTCAGCAAAAATAAGGTGAAGTGAACGGGGCCTATGTACATAATTTTATAACAGTCAAAAGTATTATTTCTATAGTTTTTTTTTATTTTTTTATTTTTATTTTATATATATATATATATATATATAATCATTTTAGGACAGGTTTCTACATGAAAAATATTAATTTCGAGCTATTAAAAGATTAAATTTGCAATAGATCAAATTACTCCCATTAACCCATTATAATATATATTGATCAAACATCATTTAATTTTGATAATGCAGGGTTTAGAGTAACAAATGCAGGGTGTTGTGGAGTAGGAAGGAACAATGGACAAATTACATGTTTGCCCTTACAAACACCATGCCCCAACAGAAATGAATATGTATTTTGGGATGCATTTCATCCAGGGGAGGCTGCTAATGTCATTATTGGAAGAAGGTCATACAGGGCACAAACATCATCTGATGCTTACCCCTTTGACATCGAGAGGCTAGCACAAATTTAGTTAATTATATCTACTAATTATAATTATAATTATAATTAATCAAGCACAATGTGTTATTATCAACAAAATTAAACAATATATTTGTACTTAGAGGAGGCTAAATTATATGTTTGAATTTTCAAATGGCTGAGGAGTACAAGGGTTCCTCGATTATTCATCGAAGAAAAGTTTTCGTTATTATATTTTTTGTGTTTTTATTTCTTTCAATTTGTTATTTATATAATCATATAGATTATTAAAATTTGTATTTCTTAAGTTTTGTACAATACAAAACTTATTGGTTAGAATCATGTAATTTATATGATTGAGCTTAATGTATCATGAAATGAAGGATTTTAAGTAAGTTTACTTTTTGGAGAAATTATATATCAAGTGCATATTGATACAATCTACTTTACCTTTCTTTTGTTATAAGGTCTCTGTTTTTGTTGACGTAATCAGAGGTTAAAAATTCAATTTTTTTTATCTTTAAAGCTTGGTTTTGAACCCTGGTAAAAAATAAGCTCACGTTCAATTATTATATTATTTTGAAACTTGAGAGCAATAATTATTTTGATGTCTAAAATAAGACACAAGAGCTATCTTAACATTCACTAGGTTGATAAGGCAAATGATGTGAAGAAGGCTGATTTATCACAATCTAAAGTTTTTATTATACCATTTTGCCAAATTCTAGGTTATTCAGTGCACCTATATTCAAGGATTGTATATATTATTATATTGTAATGATGATTTATATAACTAAATATAATCACGGCCAATAAATCACATTGGTTTAAAAGCTAGCAATAAATTGACACGTTGACATAACATTAATCATTGATGACAAATTGCCATTGGTATAAAAGTTAACAAATTGCGACATTTAACCCTACTCTTTTTTTTTTTTTTTTTTTTTTTTAAGTAGTAACTTATCAATCTTTTTATGACCTTACATGCCCCTTTCATGCCCCACTAAGATTATTGACAATAATTACAAAAACTTTGTATAAACAAACAAAATTCTAAAAATAAGGATATAAAAAAGAATTCCTATGATATAATGTCTAAAGTAGTTGAAATTGCATTGGCTTGTAATAAATTGTAAGTTAATGAAATGGAATCAATTGTATAGGTATAAATTTTATATTTTAAAAAATAAAAACTACGAGTAATCCCGAATCACCTAATCAAAGTTTATTTATAGTCTTGAATTTTCCTATATTTCTCTAATTTCCTATTTTTCTTTAAAAATAAAAATTAATTTAACATTTTTTTTAAGAAAAGAAAAACCATATGTTAAAGTTCCAAATTAAGAAAATTCATGTGTATGTTACGTGCTTACAGGTTAATCGTCCATCACTCATCTCGCTAGTATACCAATATGTCGTCACTTGCTAATTTTTATAAAAAATATATTGCCGATGATAACTTTTATTCCAATATCCCACAAAATTGATGCTAACTTTTATGCCATTGATTGGCTTAGCTTATACAAATACAAATTATAATTAGTTTACAATTTTTATAGAGATTATTGAAAAACAAAACAAACTAATTGATCTAAAATATTAATTGGTTTACCATCTTTAATCTCATTAATTTGTACCACTCCCTTTGACACTAAATTTATTGGTCCATCCAATGACTTTTACTGTATTTTTTTAATCGATCTTATGTTTAATTAAATAATATTAAAAGGTAAATTTGCCAAAATGGAAATCACATTTCTCTTCTTTCCCTTATTATATATTTTTTTTAATTTTTTATTTATTTATTTATTTTTTTCATTTGCAACGAACACCATTTACCGTAACAATCTCCATTTGACATCCTCGATTGCTTCCCCTTCCTTATCTCTAACATCTTTAGAATGATCATTACAGTTTTGAGCATTCTAACCACAATTAATATGCTAAAATCAAATATTACTAACTCTTTTTAATCGCTATTTTTTTTTTCACACAATCTCATTGCCTTGGATATTATATATGTTAGGGTTAGTAAGTGCGCAACGGAAATAAATTAAAGAGGTAGAAATTGTATAGTATAATTAAGAGAAAATAAAGGCAAGACAAATAGTAAAGGAGTGATGCGGTGTCGAAACGCACACAAATTAATAATAATTACCCTAAAACTACTAATTTGTAATTAGCGGAAGTAGGGGTCGATCCCACGAAGAATGTGCTTGAAAATAACTATGAGTAAGATCCAAAACACTTAACTAAGACTCAAAACAATAAAAGAAATGATTGGGGGGAGTTTAAGGATAAGGAACAACTAACAACTAAATCTAACTAGGAACTTTCACTAACAGGAACAAGAACAGAAAAGGAACTTGAGATACTCAGCAACTATACATAGAAATCCACCATGCAAACGTATAATCCCGAACATAATACTTAACCCTTTAGAATAGCTTGACTTATAGAATAAGTTCCTCTGTTTCCCCTTATTAATGGTTAGATCCCGTACGACTTTCACTAACGAACCCTAACCAACAGATAACCCCTATACTACGAGCAAGGAATTTAACCTGATGACAACTTAGGAACTAGGAAAACATCAAGCCAAGACAACCACAACACTCCGAAACTTACGTGATTTAGCCTCGATCGAGAATTACTTTTCAATCAATAGAGTGGAACTTCCTCCTCTACAATTGTTTGCTACTTCATTAATGTTCCCAAGCAATTACGGACTTAGTAGTATTAATAAGCAAAAGAAATCAGACCCAAACAAATAGTTGTACACCTACTTATAAGAAATCATCATTCGTATGAACAAAACAATAATTCAAGAATACTCTAAACCATTAATCATTAAAACCAACAATACTCGTCCCAAATACTTAATACATGGCTTCAAACTATTAGTTACTGAGCATAACAAGCTAAGGTCTCGTAACAAAAAGATAAGAAAAGAAAACGAAACAAGAACCCATCAAGTTCCTCATATTCGGATCTGAGTTCCTCTCAGGCAGCTCCAAGTTCCTCCGCTGCAATGTATCACGAACAGTGACGAACGACTCCTAACCCTTGAGGGGTTTTGGAGTGAAGTCTCCCTTCTCTAGCGTCTCTTATTCTCTAAAATTTCGTGGCTTTAAATAGGCTAAGAGATGAGATGGAATCTTTCAAAGATAAGGAAAGTAATAAGATAAGATTGTGAAAATATATCTCTTTCCATATCTTAACCAATTGATAAGATCTTCTCTTGAATCAAATGTATATTTTCCAACCGCTGTAGATCTTGTAAATTATTCCCCAAGACTTCCCAAATTTGTGGATTTAATAAACCTAGACGAACAAAACGTGCCCAACAAGCTTTTTTTTTTTTTTTTTTTTTTTTTTTTTTTTTTTTTTTTATCTCCGTCAGTTTCTCAAGTTCCTCCGCATGAACTTCCATTCGCATTTCACATTGGCTCCTTTATTTGGTTCATTTTTTTATCTTCCAAAACGACTCAATAACCTATAAAAACACACAAAAGATAAATAAGCCACAAAATATGAAAAACCTAAATAAAGACACTAAAATGCCAAAGGAACTAACCTAAAGTCTAAGGAACATATATATAAAATAGTGTCAGAAATGACACTCATCAAGGAGACACATGATATTTATCGTGGGAAATTTTGTCAAAAAAAACTCACGACAACGAGCATCATAAATAATCCGCTATATGGAAAATAGGAGAGTACAAATACCCTGAAATGGAAGAATTGAGTACTAAGTAGTAAAGAAGATGCGGATTGTACACAGAAAGGGTGGAAAGGTAGGAAGACTTTGTGCATAGTTACGACTTCTCTTGTGCATGTATACGTTGATTGAAAGTTCATTACTAATATTTATAGATGGAGATTGAAAAAAATGGCTTGAAAATTTTAGAACACCCTTCATCATTCTTGTAGAAAATTCCAAGATTTTCTTCAATCACATCTTTTAGTTGCTTCCAAGTTTAAGAATTCTCTATAACGTTTAAATAGATAATTATAAAGAAGTCATGAGAAAATACTAACCTTTCTTGATTTCTCTGGAAGTTTCTAGAATTTGTACAAAAACTCTACCAAAACAATGGGCCTAAAATTTCAACCACCGAATGTACAGTAGACATACTTAGATCCAAGTATAGTTGTACGTGCCTCACGCGCCAAACCCCAAACCCCAAAATAAATCCCAAATTCAATTCCCCTAGTTTTAGCAAAACGAGCTTCCCTAAGCGTACTACCGTCGGGGTGCCGGTGATCTAAGTGGGTTAGTCCTCCTTCTCGATCGCCAGCAAACCCCACCCACCACATCAAGACCCACCAGTAAGATCGAGAAAGGCCGATTCGAGCTTTTCTTTGTTTCTTTCTCATTTTATTTAGCGGTTGTGGTTGCTAGTGGTGGTGCTCCGATCACTTCCTAGTTGGCCGTCCTTTCTTCTGCGTCTCAAGCGGCTGTCGGCATAGCTTAGCCAGTTCTTGGACCCCTTTTATTAGCCCTTTCCGCAGTAAGCACTGTGCAGCGGGTGGTGGTTCGATCTTGGTGAACCGACGACCATTCATTGGAGTCGTCATTAACTTTCCAGTGGTTTTGATCTTCTGATGCGTTTCTTGATTCGTTTGGTCTTAGGTTTAAACAAGCTTCACTCGTTTGTTTTCGCCTAAGGGTTCTAAATCTGATTTCAAGGCTTCACTCACCTTAATCTCGTTATTTAGGGGTTTTTTGAGGATAGTTTGAATTAGCTTCACTCACTAATTAATCTAACCTCTCTTAAATCAGGTTTCACTCGCCTAATCTAAGGGTTTTTATGTTTAACTTCACTCGTCAAACACAAAGAAAACTTGGAAAGAAACGTTCCAAATTAACAAGCAATAAAGCTTTAATCAACAAAACAAAACTTGTATAATTCGAAGTTTACAACCTTTATTTATAGACTCAAAACTAATCCTAAACCTAATCAAATTAGAAGACTAATCCTAATTGAATTAGAATCCCATTTGACCTAGAAAACCTAAACACCAAAGTCAAGTCCTAATCCACTTAGGAACTTACTTTGCTAAAAACAAGTCCTAATTCAAACAGGAACTCTCTTTTGCTAAAGACAAGTCCTAATTCAAATAGGAACTCTCTTTTGCTAAAGACAAGTCCTAATTCAAATAGGAACTCTCTTTTGCTAAAGACAAGTCCTAATTCAAATAGGAACTCACTAGACCAAAACAATTCCTAATCAAAATAGAAATCCTAATGCTTAAAACAAGAAAAACCCTTTCAAGTGAAAGGTAAAAACTTGTAAGCCAAAATCTAATCTAAGAAACATTAAAGAAACGGACCAAGAAAGGAAACCTTGAATGCTTCCGCATCATACTCCCCCTCTTGAAAACGAACTTGTCCTCAAGTTACATCATAACAAGGAACGAGATCTTTTGCACTAAGAGAAGCACAAACGCCTTCACCAAGTAGCACTTGAGATGTATCATAATGCTCCCCTTCAAGACCTTTCATATGATTCATAAAAGTAATGTTTTGTTCCATCAAAGCAGCCATCTTTTCAAGCAAGTGAGTTTCTGTTGATTTGCTCACCATATTTGCGCACAATCAATAATCTTCCCTCGAATGTTTGTTGTTGTAGATTTTGCGTCACTTATCCAATGACCACGAAATTTTACAGGCTATAATTTTAGTCCAATAGGAATCCAACCCAAAAAGAATCACCAAAAAATACGAAGTAGATAGTTCGCAGTAACGTAAAACTTCCAACTGGTCCAGATCTGCGCCGAGAAGAACAAGAACCAAGAAACTAGTACGAATTGATTCTTGATTGCTCAAGAACAAGGATATAACGACTCAATAATCACACCAACAGCTCTGATACCATTTGATGCGTTTCTTGATTCGTTTGGTCTTAGGTTTAAACAAGCTTCACTCGTTTGTTTTTGCCTAAGGGTTCTAAATCTGATTTCAAGGCTTCACTCACCTTAATCTCGTGATTTAGGGGTTTTTTGAGGATAGTTTGAATTAGCTTCACTCACTAATTAATCTAACCTCTCTTAAATCAGGTTTCACTCGCCTAATCTAAGGGTTTTTATGTTTAACTTCACTCGTCAAACACAAAGAAAACTTGGAAAGAAACGTTCCAAATTAACAAGCAATAAAGCTTTAATCAACAAAACAAAACTTGTATAATTCGAAGTTTACAACCTTTATTTATAGACTCAAAACTAATCCTAAACCTAATCAAATTAGAAGACTAATCCTAATTGAATTAGAATCCCATTTGACCTAGAAAACCTAAACACCAAAGTCAAGTCCTAATCCACTTAGGAACTTACTTTGCTAAAAACAAGTCCTAATTCAAATAGGAACTCTCTTTTGCTAAAGACAAGTCCTAATTCAAATAGGAACTCTCTTTTGCTAAAGACAAGTCCTAATTCAAATAGGAACTCTCTTTTGCTAAAGACAAGTCCTAATTCAAATAGGAACTCACTAGGCCAAAACAATTCCTAATCAAAATAGAAATCCTAATGCTTAAAACAAGAAAAACCCTTTCAAGTGAAAGGTAAAAACTTGTAAGCCAAAATCTAATCTAAGAAACATTAAAGAAACGGACCAAGAAAGGAAACCTTGAATGCTTCCGCATCATACTGGTATTATTAAAGGACTGATTTAAGTTTTTATTAAGTAAGGGTTTGGCCACACCTCATTTTACGAACCTTCACTCGAGGTTTGCGTGTGGTTCAATTTTTTTTATTTATTTTTTATTTTTTATTTTTTTATTTTTTTTACAACGGTCCAAAAAGGAGGCTAGCTCCAAACAGACTCGTGACTACAAACAAAGTATTTACCCGAAGATCGAAACCACGGGAAATAGACACAAACAGAAAATCGAAACCACACGTGTGGCAGGCCCTCATTTTGGTGTGCACTGTGTGGCAGACCCTCATTTTGGTGTGCATCGTGTGGCAGGCCCTCATTTTGAAACCACAGTGTCTACACCAGAAAAGTATTTACCCCTGCCACACGGTGTGGCCCGCTGCACCTAAATGAGGTGTGGTCACACGCAAACCCCTGCCACACGGTGTGACCTGCTGCACCAAAAAGTCTCGAGTCTGTTGGGAGCTAGCCTTCTTTTAGTACGTAAAATGAGGCATTTTCAATAATTCTTTATCAATTTTGATCTCAAATCAGACTCGAAGCCCAAATGACCCCATGACATCTAAAGAGCAATTCAAACTTTTGGCACAAAAATCGAGAATTTTTTTTGAAAATATGAAATTTGACGATTTTCTAACAAGGTGTTGAAATCTAATTTTTGTCTTTTTATAGGTGTTTTTTAAGTGTTTAAATAAAAAGAAAAATTTAAAGAATTGGTTAAATAACATTGGGTTTTTAGGGGTGGTAAAATCCAATAAATCCTAATTTAATTTATGAAAATGGTAAATTAAATGCCTATGTGAACTTATTAGAAAAGTATGACAAATTCTGGGACAAAATTTTTTTACTCTTTGTATTTTGAGTTTTTAAAAGTGAGATGTAAATTAAATCAAGTAATAGGAAACAATTTAAAAACAGTAACTCCTATTTAATTAATTAAGTAAATACCATTTATTAAAAAACTTAAAAGGAGATTGTAAGAATCCAAAAGTAGGTAAGATTTAATTTGAATACATATCTTAAAAATAAAAAAATAAAAAAATAAAAAAAAAACATAGATTTTTTGGTGCAGCAGGCCACACCGTGTGGCAGGGTTACCCGAGTTATTTTGTTAGGGGTTACCCGAGTTTTTCAGTCAAGGGTTACTTGAGTTACTCGGTCAGGGTTACTTGAGGAGTTCGGACAGGGGTTACTCGAGGGGTTCACTCGGTCAAGGGTTACTTGAGGGGTTACTCGATCAAGGGTTACTCGAGTTACTCGGTTAGGGGTTACTCGAGGGGTTACTCAGTCGTGGGTTACTCGAATTACTCGGTCAGAGATTATTTAAGGAGTTCGGTTAGGGGTTACTCGAGTTATTCGGTCAGGGGTTACTTAAGGAGTTCGGTCAAGGGTTACTTGAGGGTTCAGTCAGGGGCTACTTGGTCAGGGGTTACTCGAGGGGCTACTCGGTCAGGAGTAACTCAAGTAACCCTTGACCGAGTAACTTGAGTAACCCCGGCAACTCGAGTAACCCCTGACTAAATAACTCGAGTAACCCTGACCGAGAAACTCGAGTAACCCCTAACCTAATAACTTGAGTAACCCTGCCGCACGGTACAGCAGGCCGAATACAAAAAAAATATGCTTAAAAATAGATTAGCTAGATATTATAATAATGTTGAGCTTATTTAACATTTGCTTGTTTTATATTTAATTTTTTATTGGAAAACTTACTAACTATTCGATAATCATCTAAGGCAATGCAAATATAGAAAGAGGAGGATATACCATTAAAAAAATTAAGCCCTTCAAACGTATGGTTATGCATGGCTTTAGAATATATAAAACCATCATCATATTTACAATAATAATAATACTAGCCTCTAATGGTTTCAATGCTTCTATATCCACTCATCTACACAATTAATATAAGCCATCCGATCACTAAGCACATTTTATGCTTAAAACAAAATTTCATATCCTAATTAAATTTTACTCCATTTTATCATCATTAGTTTATTTCATTACTTGATTCTCTCCATTGCATTCGCCTCCTAGAGATGTGGAGATTTTCATCTTTCATTGTTCTCATATTGATTTCTATCACAAAGTTAGGGGTTCATGCACATCCTCTAGTACCATGTTTCTTCATCTTTGGTGACTCATTATCGGATCCCGGCAACAACAATCGTCTCAAGACCAAGGCCAAAGCCAACTATCGTCCTTATGGCATTGATATCCCGGGTAGAAAACCCACCGGAAGGTTTTCCAACGGACTAACTGCCGTCGATGTAATTGGTTTGTGTTTCCTATGTTTTAGAATTATTTTGGGATCATTGATAAGATTGAGTTAACTATATTTAGTCATTTTCTTTCTTAACTCTAGATTTCTTCCTCTTGAAATCTGACTAAAGTTGAAAAACTAAAGTTACGGTTTCACTACAATGCATGTTTTATTTATAGCGTATGCTTAAGGTTCATTCTATGCATATAAAAAAAAAAAAAAAAAAATGGAAATACTTTGATTCACGTTAATGGAATAGATAAATCAATGCTAAGCTGGTAGGTGTACATCCATGAAAAATTGGGCTTAGTAAAAAAAATCAATAAATTACTCAAACTTTCCAATTTTAAAATAATGTTACATGTTGGAGTGATCTTGGATAAAGTAAAAGAATACTAATAAAATTTAAGAACGAATAAAATAAATAAATAAAAACCATGAAATGTTTAAGAGGACTTTTAATTATTATTTTATTTTATTTTATTTTTTTGTTTTTTTTGGGTTTGCAAGTTCTTCTTTTTCATAAGAATTATTAATATTATTTTTTCGGATTAAATGATGAATGGATAGGATAATATTGTATTTGTACTGTATACCATCAATTCGCGATTA
Source organism: Chenopodium berlandieri (assembly GCA_034703905.1). Classification (NCBI taxonomy): domain Eukaryota; kingdom Viridiplantae; phylum Streptophyta; class Magnoliopsida; order Caryophyllales; family Amaranthaceae; genus Chenopodium; species Chenopodium berlandieri. The sequence continues at coordinate 56,135,279 of CM068291.1, forward strand.
TAGGTTTTGGTGTTACATTATGGTATTGCAAATTTGTGCATGAAACACTATAAGTAATTCTCGTAGCAAAAAAAACAAAAAAAAGGTTTGCATGTGTATCATACGAAGTATATAAGAAGTCAATTGTTATACTTTTAAGAAAAATATTTTAGCTTTGATGTCATCTATGGTTGTCTGCATTAGAGCTGATCAAGTATGGCCCGGCCCGATTTTTTTCTGGGCGGGTTTGAAAATGCGTTTTTATGCATATTTAGTTGATTTTTTTAGACTCGTCCCGAAAAGCCCGCAAGGCCCGACCATTTTGGGCGGGTTTGGACACAAAAATTCCGGCCCGAAAAGTGGGCAAATATTTTAGCTCCGACCCGACCCGCCCAATAATCACCTCTAGTTTGCATGCATTATATTAAAAATATATTAGCTTCTACTCCAATGCATTAAATGAAGTAACAAAATGAGAATGAGTATGAGAACAATCTTGCCTATGTATGATATGTGTCATAAATAAACATTATTCTACAAAAACATAAAATGACCCGATCCTAATGTAAGTTAAATCCAAAATCACTAACTCAAACCTAACACATTGACTTATCTTGATTGGTCGAGCCACTTTTCATGCTTCATATAAACAAAAAGAAATTCTGTAATAAGAACGTATTACTTTTTTACGATGTGAACAATTTTTGAATGTTTAATCACTAATCTTCTTTGAAATTATTTCAAAATGTCTTTCTTATTTGGCTTAAAAAAATTATAAATCCTACTTTGGCTTGTTTTGGTGTTGGTTAATATACATCATTGTATTGTTTTTAGGTGAAACCACTCAATTTTATAATTATAAATGATTAGCAAATATAAACATTTTAAAATCAATATCTTATTTAAAAATTCAAAGGATGAATTCCAATCCAATCAAATGATTTAGCAATTATTGCTATAAGTTAATGAATATTAAATTGATCGAATTGTACTATTTTATACCAATAAAAAATAAAATAATTTGTAATTCTTATCACTTTCTAAATAGAAATAGAGTGTTACATGAACTGCATTTTATTTTGATGGTTTATTAATGACGGAATATATATACTACCTCCGTTTTTAAAAGTTCGACTCACTTACTATTTATGTGATCAAAATAAAATACTTTGACCATATTTTATGATTTATACAATCAAAATAAATTAACAAGTTTGATCTTATTAGATTCCCCATATGATAAAATTTTCAACTATCAACTTTTTAAAAATTTTACTTATACATAACCGAAATTATTAATGGTCAAAGATGTTCATTGGAGATCGTGCAAATGCAAAGTGAGTCGAACTTTCAGGAACGGAGAGAGTATAACATTTTTACTCATTTATCCCTATAATATAAGCATCGTTTTATTTCAAAGAGTATACCACAATTACAGATAAAGTTCTTGATATATAGCTACTTTTAATTATACTTGTATATTGTAATAATATGAGTGAGCTTGATTAAATATTCTATATATGCATTTAATCTTGTTACATATTTTAATTTCTTGCAGCCGAGCGATTAGGATTCCATCGTCGCATTCCACCTTTTAGCTCAACAAAAGGCCATGATATACTCAAGGGTGTTAATTATGCATCTGGTGCAGCTGGTATACGTCCGGAAACTGGTCAACATTTGGTACTTTCTAATTATTTCTTTTCATTGTAAGAATTATATGATTACAATGTGTCGTCGTGGACTCATAGATGTTATCTAGTTTAGTTAATATAATCTCTTTTATAGATTGGGGGATAAGATATTAATATTAAATATTACCGATTTTGCATGGACTTTTACTAATAATTGGACAAAGTATAGCAGTGTGATAAAGAGTACGGGTTGAGATCAATTATGACTACACCTTGACTTTTTTGTATCTCTACCCTTGTTAAAATGAAAAAGTTACAGTATATGTTAACATGTGAAAGGATCACAATGGTAATGGAATAAATAGAAACAATACTCTAGAAGGGGGGGTTGAATAGAGTATGGGCGTTTTTCGCAAAACAGTACAATTTCAAGGTCTTGAAACGAGTTTCAAAGCCTTGATATCGATTTTCAAAAGCGGAAGTAATAATCTCAAGGCCTTGAAATGGATTTCAAACCCTTGAGACTAATTTTGAAAATAAAGTAAACCAACTGACGAGTTATTTCAAGGCCTTGAAAAGCTTTTCAAACGAGAATATAAAAGCCTTGAAATAAGAGAAATATATATGACTAAGTATTGAAAGGCGGCAAGCAAAAATGATAATAAAAACAGAAATAAAAGAGAAAGAGAAAAGACAAACGAATTGTTACGAAGTTCGGCAAATTGCCTACGTCTCCGCCTAGGGTTGTCCAACCCGTAGGATTTAAACTTTCTTTTATTCCTTCACTTAGAGCACCAAAGTCCTTAGAGAAACTCACTATTCTCCTTCACGTAGCACTTTCCTAGTCACTACACTTTAGTCACTCAATTACTTGAAATAAAAGAACTAACACTCAATCACAACTTCGAGTATTATAGATTTTACTCCGAAGTGTTTACACTCAAGATTTTTAATGTAATTGCTCAAGTAAACACTCAAAGTATTTTCACTCAAAAATATTAAAGTATAAAGCTCTTGATTCTTGTATATTTCACTGATGTAGCACACTTTTTCAATCCTTGTATTTCTTCAAAGAAATCAGTCCACTTAAATAGAATACCAAAGGAACATTCTTGAATTCCCAACGAATATAATCTCAACGGCTTCAAAGGATTGTATCCCTTAATTTTTGCAAACAAATTTGAACAGAATATCTTCAACAATAATTCCCATAATCATAGGACACGGTTTGGACTTCATTTGTAAAGATTGCTTTCAATCTTAATCCCTTTGAATCCGGAAATCCCAAAACAGCCTTTTGAACAAATTCCCTAAAATCAACTCAACGAATATGTTAAATGATAAAATCAATTTGATTTTATCTTTCAGAAATAATATAATTTGAATTGACTTAGAATAGGTAAGTAAACAAAATAAATTAAGTTAAGAAGGAATTAATTACCTTAACTTACCTTTAAGTATGTTGAATAAAATCAATCAATGACAAAAAATATTACTGATTGAATATTTTGAATGAAATAAAATCATTCATATTCGTATAAGGCAACACCAAAAAATATTAAGATTTCTTTGAGAAAGAATCTTCTATAAACAAGGCAAATATATAAAATAGTATAATTGCATGAAATGCTTTTGCCATATGGAAGTAAGACTTAACACTTGTCACACTTTGCATGTCACATGCAAATTTAGCTTTAGTAAAGCAAAATAAAGAGAACCGGTCAAGAACATGAAAAGCATGACCAAGAAGTTCTAGCTTGGCCCAAAACAATTTTATACTTGGCCCAACAAAGGTTAGTCCAACATAGCAAGACTTTAATAAAGTCAAAGATAAACATACTAACCCAAAAATAAATAGTCCAACAAACAACCATAATAACTTAAGTATTAGAGAATGGACTTTTGTCCATAATACACTTATGGATTTTTGACTTCCATCATCATCCAATCAAGGTGGAGTCATCAATCTCCCCCTTGATGGAAGTCAAAACAATTTAGAATAGACTTTAATATAATAAGCAACATATATAATAATGAGCAGTAGCATAGCATCCAGGCAGCTGTTCTCCCCCTTTTTGACTTTCGTCAAGGGAGAAAAAATGTTTTGGAAAAACAGTTTGAAAACATAAAAATAAGTTTGAAAATATTCAGTAATTATCCATGAGAATAACTACCAAATATTGATATTCCAATATTTTATTTTGAGCGCATTAGTTTCAAGGCCTTGAAATAGCGTTCAAGCCCTTGAAACAGGAAGCTCATAGTACAGACATGCAAAGTAAAGCAATAAACAGCGTACCTTTGCTCCCCCTATGAAGTTGCATCCTTGTTTAACATCCCCAGCTTAAGCCGAATAAAATTAAATCTTTCTTCACTTAATGGCTTGGTGAAGATATCTTTTTGGATTTGAATGAACTTTTTACTTGTTTACCTCTTGCACATGCCTTGCACATTTCTTTGTTCTTAAAGTTCAGCTCTGGCAGCCCACGAACAAGTCCCTGTGCTTTTACCTCACATTTTTCATTAGTAATAGTACCACAGAGATTATTCTCAATCTTAGTGAACAAGGTAGCATTCCCACTCATATGACGGGAACATCCACTATCTAGAATCCATCTAAAATCCTTCCTTTTTGGATTTTCAGTGCTTTTTAGATGTTCCTCTTTGGACACATCATCTTCTGCCATTAGACATAAATTGTTCTGGTCCTCATTTTCTGAGTCACTAGAATCTGATTCACTCCAAGAGGCTACCATTGCTTTCTTCTTACTGTCCCTTTTAAAAGTTTTTGATTTCTTTTTCAAGGGACAGTCCTTGATGAGATGACTTCCATCTCCACATTCATAGCATTTGGGGGTATTGTATGACCTACTTTTAGATTTATCATTTTTATTAGATTTATTGAAATTCTTACCTTTGGCGAACTTTTTCTTCATTTGAAGAATTCTGGTAAGGCTTCTGGACAGGAGTTCAAAGGGGTCTTCATCGTCAGAATCATCATCATCTGACTGGTCACTTTCCTCTGTAGTTTCTTCCACCTTTTTGGCTTTAAGAGCTAGCCCCTTTGAGAATGAGGCAGGCTCTTCATCGTCTTCATTGAGGGACATCTCATGGGTAATTAATTTCCCAAGGAGATCATCAAGAGGTAGAGTCCTCAGGTCCTGTGCTTCTTCTATGGCAGTAACTTTGGGTCCCCATTTTGATTTAGGGAGACACCTAAGTATTTTTCTAACTTTTTCAGCATTAGTAAAAGACTTACCTAGAGAATCAAGATTGTTGATGATTTGTGTGAATCTTGTGAACATCTCCTTGATTGTCTCATTGGGCAGCATCTTGAAAAGCTCATACTGTCGAAGGAAGATATTGATTTTGGTCTCCTTCACTTGACTGGTTCCTTCATATGTGACAACTAACTTGTCCCATATCTCCTTGGCACTTTTGCAAGATGATACCCTGTTAAATTCGTTAGCATCAAGACCACAATATAATAAATTCATAGCACGATAATTTTTAGCTACACTTTCAAGGTCTGTTTGAGAGTATTCACTCTCTGCTTTTGGTACAGTTGCACCATCAGAATCTGTTTTTGTGGGCACTCTTGGTCCTTTCGTCACGATCTCCCACAGCTCCATATTTTGATCAATGATAAACATCTGCATAAGAGATCTCCAATGGGCAAAGTTGTTGCCACAAAAGAGAGGAGGACGGTTTGAGGAACGTCCTTGAGCAAAGCCTCCATCACCAATTGTATTCATTATCACGGACTGTTAAATCCTTGCGTGACACCTGAAATGCTCTGATACCAAATGAAAGGATCACAATGGTAATGGAATAAATAGAAACAATACTCTAGAAGGGGGGGTTGAATAGAGTATGGGCGTTTTTCGCAAAACAGTACAATTTCAAGGTCTTGAAACGAGTTTCAAAGCCTTGATATCGATTTTCAAAAGCGGAAGTAATAATCTCAAGGCCTTGAAATGGATTTCAAACCCTTGAGACTAATTTTGAAAATAAAGTAAACCAACTGACGAGTTATTTCAAGGCCTTGAAAAGCTTTTCAAACGAGAATATAAAAGCCTTGAAATAAGAGAAATATATATGACTAAGTATTGAAAGGCGGCAAGCAAAAATGATAATAAAAACAGAAATAAAAGAGAAAGAGAAAAGACAAACGAATTGTTACGAAGTTCGGCAAATTGCCTACGTCTCCGCCTAGGGTTGTCCAACCCGTAGGATTTAAACTTTCTTTTATTCCTTCACTTAGAGCACCAAAGTCCTTAGAGAAACTCACTATTCTCCTTCACGTAGCACTTTCCTAGTCACTACACTTTAGTCACTCAATTACTTGAAATAAAAGAACTAACACTCAATCACAACTTCGAGTATTATAGATTTTACTCCGAAGTGTTTACACTCAAGATTTTTAATGTAATTGCTCAAGTAAACACTCAAAGTATTTTCACTCAAAAATATTAAAGTATAAAGCTCTTGATTCTTGTATATTTCACTGATGTAGCACACTTTTTCAATCCTTGTATTTCTTCAAAGAAATCAGTCCACTTAAATAGAATACCAAAGGAACATTCTTGAATTCCCAACGAATATAATCTCAACGGCTTCAAAGGATTGTATCCCTTAATTTTTGCAAACAAATTTGAACAGAATATCTTCAACAATAATTCCCATAATCATAGGACACGGTTTGGACTTCATTTGTAAAGATTGCTTTCAATCTTAATCCCTTTGAATCCGGAAATCCCAAAACAGCCTTTTGAACAAATTCCCTAAAATCAACTCAACGAATATGTTAAATGATAAAATCAATTTGATTTTATCTTTCAGAAATAATATAATTTGAATTGACTTAGAATAGGTAAGTAAACAAAATAAATTAAGTTAAGAAGGAATTAATTACCTTAACTTACCTTTAAGTATGTTGAATAAAATCAATCAATGACAAAAAATATTACTGATTGAATATTTTGAATGAAATAAAATCATTCATATTCGTATAAGGCAACACCAAAAAATATTAAGATTTCTTTGAGAAAGAATCTTCTATAAACAAGGCAAATATATAAAATAGTATAATTGCATGAAATGCTTTTGCCATATGGAAGTAAGACTTAACACTTGTCACACTTTGCATGTCACATGCAAATTTAGCTTTAGTAAAGCAAAATAAAGAGAACCGGTCAAGAACATGAAAAGCATGACCAAGAAGTTCTAGCTTGGCCCAAAACAATTTTATACTTGGCCCAACAAAGGTTAGTCCAACATAGCAAGACTTTAATAAAGTCAAAGATAAACATACTAACCCAAAAATAAATAGTCCAACAAACAACCATAATAACTTAAGTATTAGAGAATGGACTTTTGTCCATAATACACTTATGGATTTTTGACTTCCATCATCATCCAATCAAGGTGGACAGCTGCCTGGATGCTATGCTACTGCTCATTATTATATATGTTGCTTATTATATTAAAGTCTATTCTAAATTGTTTTGACTTCCATCATCATCCAATCAAGGTGGAGTCATCAACATGTAATGGAAATTTAAACGATGTGTTGGTGCAAAACTTCAAACAAGTCAATGATACCCTTGCTAGTATAACTTAGGGGTATATCCTTAATAACTATCCACTTTTGAGTTGGAGGCCTTGCTGGTGTACCAGCAATTTATAATTACCAAGACAGTACAAGTACGAAACATTTTAGAGAAACAAACAGACTTATGATTTAATTAAATCTGAGGAGAAAAGTTTACCTCCATGATTAATCCTAACTGAAATAACTAATTGCTTCAAGGCGTCAAAGCATACTAGTGCTATTGCTAAACTAAACTAGGCTGCTAAGCCTAGAAACTAAGAACTTAAGGCCGAGAAAGTGAAAGTAATAAATTGTAAATGTAAATGTTTGATCTAATGTCCTTGAATTTTGTTGCTTCGTTGTGCTTTTATAGAGATCTTAGGTGATGATTCTAATAATATAGTGTTTTGATTTTTGACTATCACAATTTTTTAAAATGTACGGCTGAGATTATTTGTTTTTTAATTTTTTTTTAATTAGTAATTTTAATTAAAAATTAATTTTTTAATTATTTTAAATATATTTTTATCTTCCAGAAATTAATTTCTAATATTTTAGAAATTCTGGAAATAAAAAATATATAAAAAATAATTAACAAATGAATTTTAATTCAAATCACTAATTAAAAATAAATGAAAAAACAAATAATCTCAGTCGTCCATCTTAAAAATTTGTGGTAATCAAAAGTCATAAGAATACATTAGACTTTTCAGATCTTAGGCGATAGTTATGTAATCATGGGTTGACAGTTTTCTTTGCGACTATTATCTCTTCTTTGGCGCTTTTAGGGGTGTTCGCCGTGCCGTTTGGATCCTAAACCGCACCAAATCGCAAAATTGCGATTTGTAATTTTTTCAAACAACACTGCAAAATGCGGTTTGGTGCTGTGCGGTTTGCGGTTTAACCATATTTTTTTAAAATTATAATTATTTTTTTTAAAACAAAACTATTATTTTATTTTGTAATTAGTAATTTATAATTCAAATATTAAACTCTTTTTTTAAACCATTAATTAGCTAATAGTCAAAGATTAGCTCATATATTTTAGGTCTTTTATATTTTATTAATAAAATATAGTATTAAAACCACAAACCGCATTAAAGTGCTTGTTGGTCTAAATATTTTTGGAAAATGCACCAAACCGCAAACCGTGGTTTGATCATTTTAAAAAACAGCACCACAATTTTCAAACCGCAAACTGCACTAATTTATAAAATTACAGTTGAATTAGCGGTTTGGTGCGATTTAAACCGCACTCTATACAACCCTAGGCGCTTCTATCCTCTTTTTGAATCCATTTGACTAGCTAAATTTGTTGATTCCACTGTTCTAGGACTCCTTGACTTCTATCTTTTATGCAAATGAGTCGTTGGGCTTATATATATATTGGTCCATTTTTCTAGTCCATAGTCCCTTGAGATTTGTGTCTGGAACCTAGAAGTCAACAAAGTACAGAAATGAGTCTAACACAATGTTAATATTTTGTTTTATTTTTTTTATCGTTTGACAAAAGATGACTTTAATACGGAGTACTTAACATTGCTCAATTATAAGACCGTACGCAAAATTTTATATGTGGCCAGTCATCATGGGAGCTAGTTCGTTAGTGTAATAGGGGTTACTTGGATAGTGTTAAAGAGGTTACTCTGTCAGTATTATAAAGGTTACTTAGTCAGTATTACATGGGTTACTTGTCAATATTATAGAGGTTACTTTGTTATTTTATAAGTGGCGACCGCACATAGTGTCGCTAGCCACACACAAGACGAGTTATTCTTAATTAAATTTTTTTTTTTTTAATTTTTTTTTTTATTTTAAGAAAGAGTTTTACTTTCTAATATATACAACTTTCCTTGGTTAGGGTGATATAGTTAGCTTCGACAAGCAGATTAGAAATCATAAAAGGCTCATCTCAAGATTGAATACCAAGTTAAATGGATCAACCCAAGCCCAGGCCCATTTAAAAAAATGCTTGTACACAACCATCATAGGCAGCAATGACTACATCAACAACTACTTCATGCCAGAACATTACTCAACTGGTCGAAATTACACCTATGATAGTTATGCTCATTCTCTCATTAGTTTATACCGACGAAATCTACAGGTACGTAAGATGTATTGGTCAAAGGTATATATTAATCAACAATAAAAAAAAAATAAAGTCAAAACGATGGGACTGTTTCGGAACAGAAGAAGCATAAGTTTGTGTTGCAAAAACTAACACCGTATTATTCAATTTTATCTTTCGATTTATTGAAATGGTTGTATTATTCTTTTAATTTATTAACTAATACTGTTTTGATATTGAAGACTTTGTATAGAAATGGAGCAAGGAAAGTTGCGGTGTTTGGGCTAGGACTCGTAGGATGCACCTTGGGTCAAGTAATTCAAAATCGGCCACATAGTCTTTGTGTTGATAAAGTCAACATCGCTGTTTTATTGATGAATGACAAACTAAAGACGCTTGTAGCCGAGCTCAACCGCAAATACCGTGATGCTAAATTTACATACATAAATCTCCAAGGAATGGTCATCGGTCCACAAAATGGTTTGTCTCTAACTGAACTCAATTATAGCATTTAATTCTATTAGCCATGTTTAGTTTTACGTGAAAAGTTTGTCAAAAATCAACCTTAAAAATTGATCGATTTTTTGTGAGAAACCACTTCTAAATATACAAATTATAAGGCTAGACTTGAGTTTATAATTAATTTTTTTTACGAAAGACCAACTATAGCCAAATTCCAACCTTTGACTCGCAATTTTCAGCATTGACTTCTCTTTACCAACATTTTCTTGCGGCCATGTTTGCTTCACCGCCGTTACTCTTAGTTGCAACAAAAGGGTATTATTATTTGTGAGACATAAAATATTCCTTTGTTGCAACTAAAAATTAACGGAGGTAGTATTTCGTTGTTTCTAGCTTTTACAATACCATCTACATCATAATTACCTTTTGTGACATTTTTAATGAAATAAGTAAACAATACATCTATATATCAAGTCTCACAAAATTAACTTATAGCTTATAATATAATTGAAATTTTCATATGTACAACTTGTAGGAATCACGGTGTTAAATCGCCCATGTTGCCAATTAAGGGAAGATTTTCAGTGCAAAGCATCTTCAGCAATATGCAACAATAGGAATACATATTATTTTTGGGATGGGTATCATCCTACTGAAGCTGTGCATAAAATTGTAGGTTCAAGAGCTTTCAAGTCCATAAACCCTATTGAAGCTTATCCCTTTGACATCCTAACCCTAGTTAAACAAAAGCTTTAATTAAAGAGGGTTTTGTAGTTATCTAGTGTTGTTAGCTTCTTTTGTGCTCCTTTTTTCTTAGGGACAATTAGATAGAAGTTTGTTGCTTGAATCGTTCCCAATAACATTTAAAGATTCGTCAAGCAATTTTTTTATCCCACAAATTTGTTTTCCTATGGACTCTATCATAAATATAGGAAGCAATTTTTCAAATAATGCTCTTTATAGCTGTTCTCACTTTGTGATGGATCACTATAGAGTTTCTAGATGACAAGTATAACAAATCTCTAACAACATCATATATCATGTAGCATGTATTAAAAACCAAAATTATGATGTCCTCAACTTCTATTCCTCTAATTTTTTGAGCAAAACAACAATATTTTTACATGTAAAACCATGGAGCTTAGGAAGCATATTACGAAAAATATATTTCAAAGGTTTTTTAAAAATTTAATAAAACAACTTTAAGGGGATTAGCAACAAAGAGTGTTGGATAATCAATAGAGAAATATGTCAATTTTCTAACAAAATTCAAATAATGTATGTAGCTTCTCTAACTAAAGATTAGTTACATCAAGCAACAAAACAAAACAAATTATAATTAAGTGATAAAACTGATTACTTTTCCTTACATACAATGTGTGTTGTAGTTATACACAAAGATAAATATTGAAAATAATTGTTATCGTACTCAATTCAACCCCCTTCCTCTTACTTGAGTACCAGCTGCACTTTCAACATCACTGTCTAACCACCGTTCCTGGTCAAAGATAGCCTTGATTCCATGTATATAAGCTACTACTTATTTATCTTCTCACCAGAAGGTCATTCATGCACAAATTTTGCTCGGTTAAGCTTTATTTCCATGAATGATTGCTCTCATGACATACTTATATGTATTATTCTAGATATTTAATTACCATAACAAGACACCCTAATTTATTTATATATTGATAGTAAGCATAGACTTTTCATCAAGGATCTTATACCCATCATCAGTATACAAGGCTTTTATATGTCCTTGAATCATGTGTCAATTAACTTTTGCAATCTGGCTATTATGTTAGCTAGAGCAGATTTCATCATTGTTCTAACTTTAGCATTTTACCTTCTTATTAGCCTACATAATCTGACTGTTATCGTTAGAAAAGCAGTTGGTCAACATATATGCTTACTCCATGTTGATTGGGGTCCGACCTTTGAAAGCCAGATAAGTGGAACATGGTGTGAATTACAGTGTAAAAGCCCAAAAAAAACGATATCCCTATAATGCGTAACCTTAAAAATGCAAACTTTAAGTTTTCACAAATTCATTCCTTTATTAATCTGATTTCCCAAGGTTCAAATTGAAATGAATGAATTCGAAAGTAATTTGGTTGATTTATGTGGAATATAATCAATTTAGCTCTTTATATCGTGTCTCGAGGTTTTTCTTGATGGGACTCATTTTGAATTCTCATTAGAGAGAGAAGGGATGAATATTGAAGGGAAATTATATAGGGGCATTAATTTTCTTCTTTTGCTGCGTTTTCCTTACCATGATTTAGTTTCTAATCAATTAACGTGAATAATGTCATTTGTAGATAGGACAAATAAGTTAGCAAGGATTATTTTGTTAAAAAAGAAGAAAAAAGGGTACCATTTTGATAGAGTATTTAATACATTCTTAGACTTCAACCATCAGGTTAAGCTTTTGGTTGAGCTGGTCTTCTAACATGGTATTAGAGTCAACGTGACACAAAAGTCAGAGTTCAAATCTCATCCTACCTCCACTTTCAAGTGAAATATTAAAGACTCTCGTGTGAGGGGGCGTGATAATCATTCAACTTAGTAAAATTTAGGGGGCTACTATTGAGAATTTTCTACAAGAAATTAGTTTGTCTCTATATAATTTATTTTTTTTACAAAGTATGCATTCTTTATACCATAAAACTTCTTACAATTTTTAATAGTATAATAAATTAATCCTCCAACCAATATAATATACCTACCAAATTTATTATTTTGGCCCCATTTTTTTTTTTTTTAAGAGGATAGTTTTTCTCTCTTGATCACAAATTCACCATACTAAACTCTATTTTCACGATAGAACTTAAACCTTTAACACCTAATCATTGACCCCTTTCCCTCCAATTGCCTCCTTCTCCATCCTCCCCTCTCATCCATTGAAATCGACTCACTCGATTCATCAAACAGAACTCGACAACTCGCGCTCAACACGTGAAAGGACGAATGATCAAGAATGGTAAATATAATTGACAAAGGAAACAAAGAAGATCCCCTGTTTCATTGTTTTCAAAAGTCCAGTTGTTTGTCTTTTGCCTTAACAACATGACAATTTGGCTTCCAATCATTTCAATATCGGTCATCCAACTACCAAACATAAGGTACAAACGTTTTAACTCTGCCTATTATGTTCAATTTCAGTACTTTTTTTTTTGGTCTTAAATTTTGATTAGTAATATCTTCCACAAATCATATGTTATTGGTTTTGTTTGATCGTTATGCATGCATTATGATTCAGTTAACTAAACTAAACTTCTTCTGAGTATTGTCGATTCCATAATGATTAGGATACATGAAGAAAAATAGAGAAGAGATTTGGGGAAAAACAATGCTCATTAGAGATTGAGGGTTGTGTACAAAATTCTAGGAGTTAACTTTATAAATTTCCATAATCTATAGATCTTCGGGTAGTCATCATTTTAGAATTTCAATATACTCCGGTTTCATAAGAATTAATTTTCCACACAAAATTTTTATCGAAAAGTACCCTATGAAAAGCTTGTTTTGTGAACATATGCCCGGAAAAAAAATAATTATAAAGTATCCCTCGGTCCATTTTTGTCGTTCGTAGGGCCCATATTTTCGTTTTCTCACCCAGTTAATTTCATTTAAACTATTGCCTCTTCCCTTAACCAATTTCCCCTCCATTTTCTTTCACCTTTCACCATCTCCTTCTAACCTAAGCAAATTATACTGCTCAAATTTTTTTTTTTCCTTTTAGAGTAATTTACACCAGTTGATTTGTAACAACTCGTTTGTCATTTCAATATTTTTGCATCTACCCATTTACAAAATTTGCATCCCCTTCTACTACATACAACATCATAGAATTAACAAGTATGAAAAAAAAAAACCATTGAATTAGACATTCTACGTATGAAAATTGGAACGAATTAGTTAAAAACTCATTGAATTGAAACACTAAAGACCCAAAATGCAAAACCCTAATTCAATTGAAACCTAAAGCCCCAGAAATGCAAAACCCCATATTCAATAGAAACCCTCATACCTAAATTGAATCCTAATTAAGATAATTTAAGAAAAATAAAAACCCTAAACCCATTACATAGCAAATGAATTACAACAATTACTTAAAAATTTACATGTTAGTTTGGTGAGTAATTGTCTTCATTCTTCGATAGGTTTGAATTTAGGGTTCTTGGAATTTTAGTGGTGGTTGGAGGAAAAGAACAATACAAAAATGTAAGTCCTCCAAACGGCAAAGTGGATGGAATCCGTTAAAGGGCAGCGCAAGAAATTTTTTTTGCATTTATGAGATAGATGTCTACAAAAAAAAGAAAAAAAAAAGCCCGTCTTGTGTACGGCTGGCTACACCATATGGTCGCTGGTTGTAAAAGAACAAAGTAACCCATACAACATTGACCAAATAACCCCTATAACAATGACAAAATAACCCCTGTAATGACCGAGTAACCCTTATAACACTAACTGAATAACCTCTATAACTAGCTAGCCACACAGTGTGGCTAGCCACATATAAGAAATTGTTAAAAAAAAAAAAAAAATTGGTTAATCATATTTGACCAATAGGACTTGTCAAAAATTTTATTTTATTTTTCATGTTTTGTGAGAAGTGTAAAAGTGTTTTATATTCATTTGCTTCTATTTGGGCTATGCTAAAGTGTTCTACTAAGAGAGAAGGATAATGTACAAGATTTTCATTGACTCGGATAAGGTTTACGATAAGGTAATGACTAATGAGATTCTATCACTTGGGGGGTGTTAATAGAAAGGGAAGTTCTAATAAGTATATTGACTAAATTAAGGACATGTATCGAGACGTACGTGAAAGCTTATGTGAGTTGTGTTGTAGTGACAAAGATATATATACCAATTAAAATTAGACTACTTTGAAGACCTTCCTAAATTAGACAATTTGCTATCTTGGGATAGTCCTCACCACCATGGTGAAATCGCAATTTGTAGGCGTTACCGTGATGCTATATGTAGTAGTTATCAAGTGTGTCAATTATCAAGGAATGGAAGAACTGGATTATTAAATAATAAATATCACTCTTCATAACATAAATGAATAAAAATGATTCACAAAAACGAAAGAGTACTTCATTCGTTCTAATATAACCGTCCTATAAGTTAAATTAAGTATTTAGCTTGAACTAGAGCCTAACAATGGAGGTAATAGATGCATAAATTGAAGATGCACAATGAGGAGCACACTTCATTCTGTGACTGCATTAATACAAGAAAAGTAGTACCTATAGATGTTAATCCGGGTGTCCATGTCAGACTCGGTGAGATCGAGTCGGTTCTATTTTAAAATTAATCATGTTAAATTATTCTGTTCATACAAGTTGAAATTTGAATTGAATTTTTTTCAGGTTGATTTCAAATTGGATCAATCGAGTTAGATTTTAATACCTTTAGACTTGTACACCCTATATGACTATAAATTGATACATAACATTTTTTTTAATTAAAATATGTTATATCCCACAAGGCCACGATACATATCCATGTCGGTTGGCAAGTTTGAGTTCCAAAAAACATGTAATTTTCACGTTGTTTGGCAACTTGGGTCACCTCATTTTTGTTTCCATTTCCGTGCTAATTTGATTGAGACTTGTATTGATTATAGAAAGGGTCATGCACAGTAATAACCATTAAATCTTCTAATCCAAAATAAATTAATAAACATTGATATATGTCTTTCAAAAAAAATAAAAAAAAATAAATAAAAAAAGGTGGGGTCATAGAGAAATTTTTGCTAACCATTTGTTTCATCACACCAAATTTGGGTATGAGTTGTCAAGAGAAATAATCAACTTCACAAGTTTAAAGGAAGCTTCATCTTAAAAATTATACTTCGTATTATAAAAGGAAAATTACACTCTTAGACTTATATTATGTGCGTTTGACTCTCTCTCTCTCTCTTTTTTTTTTATGCAAGTCAGGAAACTGTCATTAGACTAAAAGATTAGTAAAGAAGACTATCTCTTCTTTTATCAATGTGATCTGAGATACTTACATGTATTGTTAGGAAAGACTATATATCAACACTATAACTCTGCTACGATATATACTTCAAAGTCCTCCTCATATATATTCAAGCCATTAAAAAGGTCCAAATTGTTGGCTTGATGCTGCGCCATGTAAAACTCGCACCTAGGTGATAGAGTACAAAACATATTCATGAGTCTCAACTATTAGCTTAAGGTTTTAATGAGATTGTCCTTCAACACCAGGTCATATTCGTCGTCAATATATAGAATGAATCCACATTATTCGTCTAAAGAAAATTCCATTCCAAAACCATACAGCCATATATTATTAATGTAAGAGCATACACAATGGTTGTCCACAACCGTTGTGGTTATCACTTATTTTATTAATTTATCTATCTTTCACCTCACCTATAACTAGGGGTGAGCAAAAAATCAGGGTACCCTGAATCAAAATCGGAACCTGTTAGGAACCGAAACCTGTACAAGAGGTTCCGGTTCCGGGTAGCAAAATGGAGAACCTGTTGCAATAGGGTTTAGGTTCTCAATTTTTTTAAGCCAAAACCTGTAGGATATATACCCTGTAACCTGTTAAAAGTGTCACTTAATTTTAAATTATACACCAATTCTAACTTATTTTTTAAATAATAAATATCAAAATCACAATTATAAATATACGTATTAAATTTGTTAGACAACTGTTTGTTTATTTTACGAGTTGTAAACATTATAAATTAGTGACCAACCAGTTTTTTTATTAAAAAAATCTGCAAAAAGTTAGTAAGTATATTACAAGACAGGGTACCCTAAATCGAAATCGGAACCTGTAGGCTCTATAGAAGATAGAATAATTATGTATTGTATTTCTTGATTGATTTACAAAGATATACAAAGGTATATATAGAAGTACAAGAGTATAAAAGATAAACAAGAAGAATAATAATCCTATAACTAAGGAATAAGATAAATACAATAACCAAGCTAATCACAAGAAGAAGATAGCTGTTGGAGTTGAGTAATTTGTTTCGGCCATGCTTATCATTTGCTTATCATTCTCTAACACGCCCCCTCAAAATGGACTGTGGTAATGACATACCAATTTTGTTGATTAATGTAGTGAATGTAAGCTTGGGTAGTGGCTTTGTAAGAGCATCCGCTAGTTGATCATTGATGGATATGTAAGCGACACGAAACTTACCAGCTTGTACATTTTCTCGCACAAAATGATAATCCAGAGCAAGATGTTTCATATGGGAATGAAAAACAGGATTCGCACTAACGTATGTTGCACCCACATTATCACAATAAATGACTGGAGTAGAGGACAAGGGGTGACGAAGCTCACGTAACAGATTTTGAGCCCATAAAATTTCAGTAGAGGCAGCAGCAACAGCTCGGTATTCGGCCTCCGTGGATGACTTCGCTCTTGTCTTCTGTTTCTTTGAGGACCATGAGATGGGGTTCTTGCCAATGTACACTATATATGCGGTTGTGGAGATGAAGTCGTCTGTATCCCTAGCCCAGTCAGCATCGGAATAAGCATGAAGATCCATAGGGGTTTTTCTGTGTATTGTGAGGCCCATGGTGGACGTACCCTTGAGATATCGTAATAGTCTGTGAAGGGACTGCATATGAGAATTAGTAGGACATTGCATGTATTGAGCTAATTTATTTACAGCAAAAGCAACATCCGGGCGAGTAAGACTCAGGTATTGGAGGCTGCCAATGAGTGCACGATACTGAGAGGGGTCAGGGAGGGGGTTTCCTGCTTTGGTTAGTGGAGGGTGCAGGTGGACAGCAAGAGGAGTAGCAGTGGGTTTTGCATTGTCCTTATTTGCTTTACATAGTATGTCATTGACGTATCGAGATTGGCTCAAGAATAGACCATGAGGGTGAGGCATAACTTCAACACCTAAAAAGTATGAGAGGATGCCAAGGTCCTTGAGAGAGAACCGTGTGGATAGTTGAGTGATGAAGGAGTCCAGAAAATCAGGCATGTTTGAAGTGATGATTATATCATCAACATAGACAAGAAGATAGACGGTTACATTATTAGCAAAGAGAGTGAATAGGGAGGGGTCCGATATGGTGTTGCGAAACCCAAGTTGAATAAGATGATGACGAAGCTCAGTGTACCAAGCTCTAGGAGCTTGTTTTAAGCCATATAAGGCTTTGTTCAGTTTGCAAACATGAGTGGGAAGTTGTGGGTGGACGAAACCAGGAGGTTGGATGGTAAAGACATCATCTGTAAGGGTGCCTTGAAGAAATGCATTGTTAATGTCTAATTGACGTAAGGGCCAGCCATGTGCAACCGCAAGAGAGAGGACTAATCGAACCGTGGTAGGCTTGATAACAAGGCTAAAGGTTTCCCCGTAGTCAATACCAACTCGTTGAGTGAAGCCTCGAGCCACAAGGCGTGCTTTGTACTGGGTAATGGCACCAGCCTTATCTCGTTGTATTCGAAATACCCATTTGCAGCCTACCACGTTTTGAGAAAGGGAAGAGGGAACAAGAGACCATGTGTTGTTGGTTTGAAGAGCTTGAATTTCAGTTTCCATGGCTTTGCGCCACACCGGACTCTTTAGGGCTTGAGTTATGTTTTTGGGATTAGAGGATTCATGGGCTTCAACATTGAGGTTGAGTTTGTTTATTGGCTTTCGAATGCCATGTTGAAGCCGAGTAACTATTTGAGGAGAGGTGGGCTGAGGTTGCGAAACAGAGGAGGAGGGAGACGAGGGAGATGTTGGAGATGAAGGGGATGATGGTGAGGAAGGAGAGGATGGCGAGGCTGGTGAAGAGGTTAAAGAGAGTGATTGTGAGTGCGTGGGGCTGGACGTAGATGATGTGGAGTGACTAGTTGGGGAAGGAGATGGTGGAGTGCGTAGCAGTGATGGAATATGGAGAGGAGCCCACTGATCAATTAGAGTAGGAGAGGAAGTGCATGGAGATTGAGTTAAGGAGACATAGGGGAAGATTGACTCGTAGAATTGAACATGACGAGAGGTATAGATGCGCATAGTGGAAGGATCAAGGCAATTGTTTCGGGGTTTTCTGATGTCCTACGGGAGAGTTACAATTCCAAGACTGGAGCCGGACGCCTGTGCCTGCAAAACAAACGGATGCTCCGGATGACTGGAGATCCGCCTCCGACGGTCAAGTTAGTACTTGATTAAGGAGTAATTAATGCGGAAATTAAAGTGATTGGGTCTCTCTAGGCGAGAGTGTTTAATGTGTGTAATCTCCGTTAATGAGGATTAAGGGAGGTATTTATAACCTCGGGAAACGTGCCAACCCTAGGTTTAGGTTAACCTTGGGCTGATTGGGCTTCCCTCGGAAGTTGGGCCTAGGTGGCCGACTTCTCCATTAGGCATGGAGTATGCCACGTGTCATGACATAATAGGTCCACGGTGGACGAATAAGAGTGTGCCACGTGGCAGGCCCTGAGAGGTCCAACTGGGGGACACTTGGCAGGACCTGATTGGCCCACGTGGCGCATTCCGATTAGTGGGAGCAAAATTCCCTAATCATTTGCCCCTCACAGGTGGCACGTGACGGGTCACGTGTTACCTGTGACAGGTGTCGCACGGTGACAGGCGACGGCCTGCTACAGGTGTCACTTGGCGAAAGGCCGAGAGATTCTCCCGCCCAAATTTTGAATTTTGGAAGTGACCCTTCGCCTTCTCACTTCGCCTATATAAGGGAGTGTTGACTTCGGTCATTTTCACACTTGAGAACTTTGTGAGAGAACATTCGGACCCCTGAACTTGCTCTGACACTTTGGACCCTTTCTGCCTACCGCCTGCTCTGACAAGCCGACTGCAAAGGATTTTCAGAACTCCATCAACGTCACTCGTTCAGGTAACCGTCGGTTCTCTTACTCTTAATTTTCTCTTTATTTTATTCTTTTTTGAAATGGCACCACGGAAGCACACGACACGACCTAAGTTAGTGATCAGCCGGTCACCGGGGACGGTTGAATCTAGGACTAGGAGTGCCGCCTGCCCTTTTCTGGACCCATCTTTGCCCTTTATACAAAGTCCGACTGTATCTGTGTCTATGCAGAACATGATGGCCAGAACAAAAAAGACTGCCAGGATCTCAATCTCAGACGGCTCCTCCCACATGGTGCCGATTAGTGAAACATCTGACCAGGCGCCAGATGTGGAAGTGAAACAAAGCGGCTTGAAAGCCGGCAGTTCTGAGGGAGGAGTCAAAGTGACCCCTTCCCATTTTACAGTTAACTCTTCATTCTCTCCTGCTCCCTTTAAGGGAGAGGAGGCGGGCCCCTCTGGGAGAGGGGAGGAGTCGTCCTCTTCGGACTCGTCAGAGGACGAATCCGAGTCTAGCTCTTCTGGCCATGCTTCTCTGGACACAGAAGAGAAAAACAGTCGCCTACAAGAGGCGAGGCTTTCTCACGCAGTTGAGAAGGGGGACAATTGGGCGGAGCCATCTGCCTCTCACCGAGAGCAAAATACCCCCTACTACTGCACGGTACCTCGGGGCTGGATCACGGCCATGCAAGAGAAAGTGGGGAGCTTTATCGCAAACCACACAATGGGCCCCGGATTTTTAGTGTTCGTGCCGGATCCAGAAGACACAGTCGTCTGGCCGGCTGGTACTAGCTATGATGGCGCCTGCTTTGGCTGTTATGAGGCGGCCATCAAGGCTGGGCTGCGCTTCCCACTACATCCGGCTGTTCAGCGGATATTGGATGGGTATGAGTTGGGGTTATGGCAGTAGCCCCAAACTCCTGGGTCAACGTACTCGGCTATGTGGCCGGGTGCGAACTGCACGGGGTGGAGCCAAACTTTGAGGCTTTCGCCCACATGAACTATCTTAGCCGGACCCCTAAGTCAGGCGTTACCGGCTGGTATCAATTGACGAGCCACAGGGGCTACCTCATGACAAGAGGTAAAGCGAACAAGTGGAAGGATTGGCGGAACACCTTCCTTATTATTGAGAGTTCAGACACAGAGTTGAACAAGCGCTTCAACAGGTGGAATAGGAATCCGCCTCTTCTTGCAAGCGGCCGCAGCATGCCGCCTGTTCCCCCCAAGGCTAAAAAAGAGATCCTAGACAAAGGACTCTTCAAAGTAGAGCCTAGGGTGAACTCTACTTCAGGGGTACGAGAGCAAGTACCCCTGCACTGCGTCCCGAGCTTCAAATGGCTCTATGACGAGTACTTTTTGGCCGCCTGTGGCCTCAGCAGTCGGTGCTCAAGAGGTAGCCGGCCTGTCAAATACTCTGTTTTCCATGCATTATTATTTTCTTTTTATTAACTTTGCTATTTGTTTTTGCAGCGGACGCCATGAGCAAAATTACCGCCTCCAAGACTGCGGCGGCCATGTTGCGGGCCTCCATCATGCAACAGTCTTCAACCGACTCCCCTAACAAGGGGGCGCCCTTGGTTGGCTTCGAAACTTTCACTCTTTTTGGAGTTGTGTTTTATGCATATACTGACCCTTTTTCTTCTTTTTTAGACGGGCACTCCAAGAGCTTCTTCTTCACAACAGCCGGACTCCAAGGCCCGGAGGACGACTGTTGCGAGCTCTCCTGGTTCTGCCAGGAAACAGGCGGTGGCTGGAAGCAGCCGGCCACTCCTTCTAAAACTCCAGCGGGGCCGCCTAGAAGTATGAAATTGTCCTTGTAAATTTTTAGACTTGTTTCCTTCTTTACTAGGTCTAATCCGCTTGTTTATGCTTGATGCAGCCGGCCCTCAGGAGCCTGACTTGGTCGAGGTGGCCAAGTCTATGATCAAGGTCGTTCCTCCATCTGAAAGGGAGGCGGTCAGGGGTGTCGGCACCCTTGACCTAGATGGGATTGCAGGGGTCCTTGCTGAGGTATACTTAGCATATTTTTGAGTATTTGAATTCCAGGACGCCTGTTTTCTTTTTGTTTGGAAACTGACGCCTGTTTGTTTTTTTTTTTTTTTTTTTTTTTTTTTTTTTAGGCCCTGCTCCGAGTGAACGGCCTTCGCAAGCCGCTTGATAGGAAGAACAAAGAAGTAAAGGCTGCGAAAGCTATGGCCGCCTCTGACTGTGATAAGGCAATGTTTCAAATTGCCCAAAATGAGGTTCTGACCATTGATATTCTTTATTATCAGGCGCAGGCTACCGCCGCTGTCCGGGCTCAGTTAGAGGCGGCCCAGAAGAGGAATAGCGAGCTGGAGGCGACCATCAACAACCTCAAGGCTGAGCTGAGACCTCTTCGCCAAAAGATGTCCTCATACGAAACCTTGGAGAAATCCTTGGCGAACGTAAAGGAACGCCTGGTGACCCAGGAGAAGAGTCTCACTCAGGAGCTCTCGGAAAAGGCCGAGCAAGAGAAGAAAGAGCTGGTCCGGGAGATGATGGAAGACTCTGCTCAAATCCAGCGCATGACCTGGGGCCGCCTCTTCCCCAACGCCGACTTTGCCTCATGGGAAAAAACGTACCGCCGGTGTTCTGATAGATATAATCAAGAGATCCTGGAGGCTGCTGAGAACGAGGCGTTTGAGGAAGCGTTGGAGGTGGAGGAGCAGCCGGTAGTGGCGCTTGTGCCGCTTGGGGGTAATGCATTGAAGAAGGATGCAGCTGAAGCCGAGTCCAACAAGAAGAGTGCTGACCAGGCGGCAGCTGCTAATATTGAAGATCTGCCCCCTTCTTAAGCTTTATGTCTTCTTTCCACGGCCTGCGTGCCGTTTGTTTGTATTTACCCGGCTAGGGTTTCCGGGGCTCTGAATATTTTGCCGGTCTTTAATGACCGGCTTCCTTTTAATGAATTTTTTTTGTTTTGCTTCAAATTTGTTAAGTATTGAATATTCTGATATCTAATTGTACACTATACCGACTGTTTTACATGGCCGATTGTTGCAGACAGGTACGGATAGTTAGTCACGCCGCCTATGCCCCTGGACGACTGGTTGTCTGTTTCCAGGCTAGGCGATCAGTCGGCCATTTATCCAATCGGTATTCGACCCATTTTAAAGACTGGATCACCTTTAGGCAGGCGGTCCTGTCTTTTGTAAAATTAACCAAGTAGGAACTACTTGTCATGTTTTTTAGGCTAGAGACTTTAGGCAGTCTAGGACGACTGTTCCCCGCCACATTTAATCAGTGTGAACAGGTGCTGTATGAACACCTTTTTAGTTTCATACTAAATTTTTGAGTGACCAAGTAAATATGACTGTTACCTAGTCGCCAAGTGATTGAGTAGTAGAGGTATCAAGCGGTGGGTACCGGTTGTTCCCCTTTATTCGCCAATGTTTGTTGGCTATTAACTCATAAAATACCAACTGTTCTTATCCCAAGTAGTTCAGTCGGTCGGTTGACCCGGATGGTTATTGCGAACACTTGCTTGACGTGATTAGTCAGTTTAAGTGAGATATCCTTGTCCGGGAAACGGCTACGTGGTTGTCGTGTTCAGACAGTCGTATAGGTGTCGTGTAATGATTTTATAGAACAATGTTCCACCCAAAAGGGAGCTGCTCTCTGCGACGAATTTCATCCGGATGGATGCCGTCGGACGCCTGCTATAATGTTGGGACAGGTCGAATTGAATTTTTATATTTTGATCAGTTGGCTTGACGCCTGGTCTGATCATTTTAGTCATGTGTTTTTGATAGTTCTCGGTGAACTGTATTATGGGAGGGTAGCCGGTTGAGTGAAACAAGCGGCGTGCCCCTCTTTAAGTATTTAGAGAGTAGCCGACTGTTTGTCAGTTGGCATGCCCCTCTTAAGTAAAAATGAAAATTAAACATGGAGAGTAGCCGACTGTTTGTCAGTTGGCATGCCCCTCTTAATACAAAATTAAATATTAAGTATGCAAACTTTATTCAAGTAGCCCTTGACTATTTACATCATTCAAAAGAAATATTTCTTAAGATTATCTACATTCCAAGTTCGAGGCAACGGTTGGCCGTCTGGTGTTTCCAGACGGTAGGTACCGTCTCTAACCTCTTCACAAATTCGGTAGGGACCTTCCCAATTGGGAGTTAGCTTGCCAGACTCATTAGCCCTACCAACGGCTTCCATTTTTCTAAGTACAAAGTCCCCCACTTTGAGGGGACGCCTGTGTACTTTTCTGTTGTATGATCGAGTCATTCTCAGGCGGTAAACTTCATGGCGCAAGACAGCATTGCCCCTCCTTTCAGGAAGTGAGTCTAATGCCAGGCGCATGGCTTCCCAGTTTGCCTCTTCGTCATATAGCATTACTCGAAGAGTCGGCTCGTAGTGTTCTATTGGAAGAACAGCTTCCGCACCATAAGTTAGGAGAAATGGAGTTTCTCCAGTCGCCCCTTTTTCAGTCGTCCTAATGGCCCAAAGAACATGTGGTAATTCATCCGCCCATAGGCCGCCTGCTCGTTCAATCTTTTTCTTGACACCGTCTGAGATGATTTTATTAAAGGCTTCTACCTGGCCGTTTTCTTGTGGACGGCCGACAGATGCAAAGTAGTGTGCGATTCCTTGGTCACCCAACCAGCTTTTGAGAACAGGCGTCTCAAATTGGGGACCATTATCAAAAACCATAGACATGGGAACCCCGAACCGAGTGATGACATTTTTCCAAATGAATGAAATTACATCCTTCGTCCTGATTCCCTTTACAGCCTCCGCCTCTACCCATTTAGTGAAGTAGTCGACGGCAACAAGTATGTATCTCCTTCCGCCTGTAGCAGGCGTATATGGACCCAGAATATCCATGCCCCACTTAGCAAACGGTAGTGGGCTATGAATGGTAGTGAGGTCAGTAGCCGGACGGTGAATTAGTTTGCCAAACCTTTGACACTTGTCACATTTTTTAACCATCTCCATCGCATCTGCTTCTAAAGTAGGCCAAAAGTAGCCCTGCCGCCTTGCCCGTTGAGCAAGCGTCCTACCGCCTATATGGGAAGCACAGTAACCAGAGTGAAGATCGTCTAGTATCTCTCGCCCCTTTTCTGGAGTAACACACTTTAAGAAGGGTTGAAGGTACCCCCTTTTGTGAAGTTCTCCCTTTATTATTTCAAAACTGGTTGCTCGTTTTATCAGTGCTGCCGCCTGTTGATGATCATTCGGCAGGGTACCATTTGTCAGATATGCCCTAATTGGATCCATCCAGGTTGAACTTCTGTCTAAGATTCCAATAGGGTCTTCCTCAATGCTTCTCCTCTCCATTACTTCCCAAAAAACGGTTCGAGGAGTATCACAGGAGGCGGATGATGCTAACTTTGAAAGTGCATCCGCCTGGTTGTTTTTTGATCTCGGCACTTGGGTCAGATGGAAATCCTCAAGGGAGCCGACTGCTTGTCGGACCGCCTGTAAATACTTGATCATTGCCGGATGGGTTGCTTCGTATTCGCCGTTGTACTGACTCACTATCAATTGTGAATCGGAACAGGCGTCTATTTTTCTTGCCCCTGCCGCCTTGCACATGCGGATTCCGGCTAGTAAAGCTTCATATTCTGCCTCATTGTTTAAGGCCTGAAAACTGAAGCGTAGAGCATACTCGTACCTGTCGCCCTCTGGCGATTGACATATGACGCCTGCTCCACAACCATTTGAAGTAGAGCTTCCATCCACATATACCTTCCAGACTTGGTCTGGAACTTGAGAGTCGGGAGGACGAGTCATCTCAACAATGAAGTCAGCAAACACGTGCCCCTTCACTGCTTTTCTAGGCTTGAAGGTAACTTCGAGGCTCTGTATTTCTATGGCCCATTTGATCATTCGGCCTGACGACTCCATGATGGTCAGTGGCCGCTTGATAGGTTGGTCTGTATACACGACGACTACATGTGCCAAAAAGTAGGGCTTCAATTTTTTAACAGCCATGAAGAGTACAAGACCAAATTTATCCACTAAGGGATACCTCAACTCGGCATTTTTCAGTACATGACTGACAAAGTAGACCGGGAGCTGACAGCCGTCTCTTTCAGCAAGGAGAACAGCGCTTAACGCATGATCAGAGACGGCCAGGTACATGTAGAGTACTTCTTTGGGTAAAGGGCTGACCAGCCTCGGCAAGGAATGCAAGTGCACTTTCAATTTCTGGAAGGCCGCCTCAGCATCCGGCCCCCATTCAAACCTTGCCTTTTTCTTAATTGCCTGGAAAAAGTATAGGCATTTGTCGCCTGATCGGCTTAGAAATCTTCCCAAGGCCGCCAGACAACCTGTTAACTTCTGGACCTCTCGGATGGTACGAGGCGACTGCATGTCGATGACCGCCTGCACCTTCTCAGGGTTCGCCTCTATTCCTCTTTGATTGATAAGGAATCCGAGAAATTTCCCAGACTCAACTCCAAAGACACATTTCTTGGGATTAAGCATGACATGGTGCCGCCTCAGTGTGGCGAAAGTTTCTCGGAGGTCCGACAGATGATCTTTCTGAAGTTTAGACTTGACAATCATATCATCAATATATGCCTCGACATTTCTCCCAATCTGATCAAAGAACACAGTGTTTATCATTCGCTGGAAAGTGGCCGGGGCATTCTTAAGACCAAACGGCATGACCGTGTAACAGTATAACCCTTGATCAGTGACGAAGGCCGTCTTCTCCTGATCTTTCTTCCATAAAGGAATTTGATGGAAACCAGAGTAGGTGTCCATAAAGCTCATCAAAGAATGGCCGGCTGTTGAGTCGACCAAGTTATCAATTTTAGGCAAAGGGTAACTGTCTTTAGGGCACGCCTTGTTTAAGTCTGTGTAGTCTACACACATTCGCCAGGTGCCATTCGGCTTTTTAACAAGCACCACATTTGCAACCCAGTCTGGGAAGTAACATTGCCGAATGAACCCTGCATCAAGTAATTTTTTAACTTCGGCGGCTGCCGCCTGACTTCTTTCTTCGCCATGGTTCCGTTTCTTCTGCCGTACCGGCTTCTTTTTCGGATCCACGGCCAGTTTATGTACCGCCAGATCAGGACTGATGCCCGGCTTTTCATGAACTTCAAATGCAAAGATGTCCTTGTATTCTTTCAATATTTTGTGAAAGTCGTCACCCAGGACCTTTAGAGCAGTCGTCCCAACTTTAACTGTTCCGTCAGGACGCAAGTCATCCAAGATCAGGTCCGTATGCTCACCAGCCGGCTGAGGGCGGAATTCATCCGACCGCTCCTCTGCCAATGATTGCTATTTTCTGTCTTTTCTTGCGGCCCCTGTCTGAGATGCCTTTCTCTTCTTGCCGCCTGCTTCTTGAACAGGCACAGTCTCCTTGTCATTGTCAAGGTCTATTTTTTTACCACTGGACCCAGCGGCCATAACAGCGGGCTTGACATCCGAGAGATAGCACTCTCGGGCCATCCTCTGATCTCCCCTTAGGGACCCGACTGTTCCATTATCCCTCTCAAACTTGAGCAACATAAGAGACGGGATTATTACAATCTTGGAATTATTCAGGGTTGGTCGTCCAGAATCATGTTGTAGGCCGAGAGTTCTTCCACTACCAGGAACCAGACTACCATGTGTCGTCCTTCCCCTTTTTCGCCCAGGCGGATAGGTAAACCCACTCGTCCCACTAGGTGGACGACTCCTCCTCCAAACCCTACTAAAGGGTGGGATGCTGGATGTATGCAATCAGTCTGATATTTTAGTTTTGACAGACATTTGCTACTGATGAGATCTGAAGAGCTTCCGGTATCTATGAGGATTCGGCCTACTCTCTGGTTGGCCACTTTACATTCAATAACGATAGGGTCGTCATGCGGCCCTCTTACCCCTCCTAGATCTTCTTCAGTGATGACAATCTCAGGAAATGAATATTTGGAGGGTCGTTCTTGGTGAACGGAATTTACATCTAACCGTCTGATGTTGTCTTTGTTGCCCCTAATAGTGGGACCGCCTCCTGAGAAGCCGCCTGCAATGGTGTAGACGACTGCATCATCTGTATCGGAGCTGTCGGCCTGTTGATTCTTTTTGGTCGACTGCTTTTTCGAGGGAGTGTTTCCCGTGGATTTCTTGACAAAAGAGTCAAGATCACCTTGCTCAGCCAGGCGGTCCAGATACCGCATGAAACTGATGCATTCGTTGGTGCGATGACCAACATCTTCATGATAATCACAGAATTGTTCTTGGTTCCGGTTGTTTGCAGAACCCTTCATGGGGACCGGCTTCTCAATTGAGATCCGTCCCTTGATTTCCTTTAGGATAGCTTGGCTGTCCTTGCTAAACGCATACTTTGGGGAGTATGGTTTGTATTCTTTTTTCTTCTTCTGGGCCGGCTGTTTAGAGGAATCAGCCGCCCAGACCTCTCTTCTCTTCTTTTCTTTTCATCTTTGTTTGACGACTGTATCTGTCGTCCTTCTCTTTTGTCGATCTTCTTCCCATCCGACTGTTTTACCGTACTACAAAGATCAGTCGCCTGTATATAGGCTTCCGCTTCAATCAAGGCTTCTTGAAGAGTCGCCACCCTCTTTCGGACCAGATCAAATTTGAAGGTCGACCCGTCTTTGAGACCCCTGAAAAAGTCAGTATAGGCCACCTCATCCGGTAACCCTTGAATCTGTATTCTCATCAGGTTAAACCGCCTGATGTAAGATCGAAGCCCCTCCTTCTCACCCTGCTGAATTGTTCCTAAATCAAGGGTTGTCTTCTTCGCAGGGATGTTCATGGCGAAGTTGGAGGTGAATAAGTAAGCAAGCGTCCTGAAGTTATTTACACAACCAGTCGGCAGGTTGCCGAACCATTGTTGTGCGATTCCTTTGAGAGTCGCTGGGAAACACTTGCACCAAGTAGGATCATCCAACCCTTGAGGATACATCAGGTTGGTGAATGCCATCAGATGATCTTCTGGGTTAGTAGTGCCGTCATAGGCGCCTACTAACACATTTTTCACTTTGGCCGGCTGAGCGGCTTCAGTAATTTCCTTGGAGAAGGCCGACGGCTGTTCGCCAAGCCTAAGCAACCGTAGCTGCCAGTCCATAGGTTGGACATTTTTTGCTGCATGTCCACCAAACGGAGGTGGCTGCAAAAAATATTGTTGTGGTACAAACGGTAAGTTTGGTACCGCCTGGTCGCTATGAAAGTCGGACTGACGGGAGGTGCCGCCTGACTGACTCTCATGATACGACTGGGTATGCCTCATCGAGGTATTTCGCAGACTGTCTTGGAAATTTGAAGTAGAGGCCGATTCGGACAATCGGTCACTCTTCTTCTGCTCTAGAAGTAGCCTAGCGTCTGTGTATGTTTTCTTCGACCCGTCCGCCTAAATGTGATGAACAGGTTTCCTATTTCCTGGAGTAGGAAAACGGTATTTTGTAAAATCAAGGGCAGGCGGCTCCCACTTCCTAGATTTAGGATGAGGAGTCGCCTCTCGCCCTTGAACTGGCTTCCTCTTGCCTGAAGTGGAAGGTTTCTTTGCCGACTGTTCCTTGGCCAGAGCAGGCTTCTTATTAAGCAACTCTTGAATCTCTCCCTTGAAGTCCCTCATGAAGGTCATGAGTTCATTCCTCGTGATGGGAGCAGACCCATCAGTCGACTGCTGCCGAACAGGCGGTGCGCCTGCTGGCTCTCTTCCAGTTTGAAGATGTTCCCGTTCCCTCCTTTCGGTATGACGGGTGCGTCGGGCCCTTAGGGTCCCGTCTGAAGCTGTGTGAGCTTCAACTTCAAATTCTTCCTCAGTATCATGGTCCGACTGAACTTGAGGGTCGTCTAGGGGACGCCTCTCTTCAGAAGTCGGTACAGACGTGGATGCCATCTCAAAAGTACTCTCCCCACAGACGGCGCCAAAATGTTTCGGGGTTTTCTGATGTCCTGCGGGAGAGTTACAATTCCAAGACTGGAGTCGGACGCCTGTGCCTGCAAAACAAACGGATGCTCCGGATGATTGGAGATCCGCCTCCGACGGTCAAGTTAGTACTTGATTAAGGAGTAATTAATGCGGAAATTAAAGTGATTGGGTCTCTCTAGGCGAGAGTGTTTAATGTGTGTAATCTCCGTTAATGAGGATTAAGGGAGGTATTTATCACCTCGGGAAACGTGCCAACCCTAGGTTTAGGTTAACCTTGGGCTGATTGGGCTTCCCTCGGAAGTTGGGCCAAGGTGGCCGACTTCTCCATTAGGCATGGAGTATGCCACGTGTCATGACATAATAGGTCCACGGTGGACGAATAAGAGTGTGCCATTTGGCAGGCCCTGAGAGGTCCAACTGGGGGACACTTGGCAGGACCTGATTGGCCCACGTGGCGCATTCCGATTGGTGGGAGCAAAATCCCCTAATCAGCAATAATATGCACTTTGGGAGGGAGAATATCCAATAAATACACACGGTTTAGATTTTAGATCGAGTTTGTGAGAGGTGTAGGGTTTAAGTCAGGGGTAACATAAGCACCCAAAGCTACGGAGCTTGGTGTAATTAGGTTTGTGACCGAATAGTTTAAAAAATGGTGAAACATTATTTAAGGTAGGTGTAGGTAGCCGGTTTATTAAATAGGCTGCTGTGGAGGCAGCATGAGACCAAAACTTAAGTGGCATGTTTGCATGAGAGAGGAGAAAGAGAAAAGTTTCAACTATATGCCTGTACCGACGTTCAGAAAATCCGTTGTGTTCGAGGGTATGAGGGGGAGTGGTGAGGTGAGAAACACCATCGATTGTGAGAAATTGTCGGAGAGTAAGATATTCTCCTCTATTATCTGAATAAAGTGTTTTGAGAGGGAGTTGAAAATATTTTTCCACAAGAGCTTTATACCTGAGGAAAGTAGATTTTGTATCCGATTTTTGTTTCATGGCATATAGCCAAATATATTTGGAGTAGTGATCAACAAAGATAAGATAGTATTTGTAATTATCATGGGAATAAACTGGTGAGGTCCATAAATCAGTGTAAACATATTCAAGGGGAGCAGTGGATTTAATAGACGAGATAGAGAAAGGAAGCTTGTGACTTTTATTACAAGCACATGAATTACAATCTAAGGTGGAAATATTAGAGACATTTAACTTATTTTCTGAAATAATTTGCTGAAAAACATTCCTAGAAGGATGACCTAGACGATGATGCCAATCAATGGAAGATGAAGTTGTGCTTGTGTAGACTGAAGGATCCGGAGGAGAAGGTGGAAGCTCATATATGCCGTGGCTAGTTGTCCCTTGAAACAACACTTTCGCCGTTGAAAGGTCCTTCAATAAAAAGGAGTTAGTTTGAAATAATACAGAGACATTGTTATCAAGACAAAGTTGAGAATGAGAAATAATATTTTTGGTGATAGATGGAACAACTAAAACATTGTTGAGCACCAGAGAAGATATAACACAAGAGCCAATATGAGAAATAGAGAGACCCTTACCATTACCAACTAATAACTCCTCGGTTCCATCATAAGGAGCATGGAGGGATAGATTGTTAAGATCATTGGTGACATGGTGAGATGCCCCACTATCCAATAACCATGGAGTGGAGGAGGAAGAGGGCAAGGAGAGGTGAGCATGGTTGGCTTGCGGTTGAGAGGAGGTGGGAGGGGACTGCGCGGAGGAGGAGCGTGGAGGAGGAGGGGAGGCAGTCGGGAATTGATGAGTGAAGAGTGGGCAACAAGCCACAACGTGGCCTTGTTCACGACACCATTGGCATTTACCAAGAAATAGGTGAGGGGATTTTGCGTGAGATGAAGGAGGGGTGGGAAGGAGACCTGGGGAGGATTGCTTGGAGGGAGCACGATGGTGAGGTTTGGTGTAGACAGCAAATGCAGTTGCGGGAAAAGAGGGGGCAGTGGTTGTTTGATTTGTAAAATCGAGAGCTTCTTGTTGATGAGCTTTTCGTGAAGCTCATCAAAGGAAATTGGTGTGTCTCTGCCATTGACAGAGTCAACAATGGATTTGTATGAGTCATCTAGACCAGCGAGGACACGGTCTATAAAATCCTCGTGATCAACGGGTTTCCCTAGAGCAGCTAGATGATCTGCGCATTCCTTAAGGGAGCGCATATAATCAGAGATGGAGGATGTGCCTTTAATAATACGGTGGAACTTGTCACGGAGTTGTTTTATGTGGCCACGGGAAGGAAGAGCATATGTTTGATGGAGTTTCTCCCAAGTTGAGCAGCGGTTTTAGCTTGGGAGACGAGGGGCACGAGATTGTATATAAAAAATAAATAAATATCTATAGTAAATGTATAGTTGTAATGCAAAGATTGCACTTACGTTTACCCTATACTATATTTGATTTTTTTTTTTTTTTTTTTTTTTTTTTTTTTTACGAAATACTATATTGGATATTAAGATACATCACATTGTGCATTGAAGATTGACTTCTTTATCATTTTTTTTATATATATATTTATATGTATTTAGTTCTTTTTCTCAATAATTTCGTTTTGTTATCTTCTAAAAGAGGGGCCAAAATACATGCCAAACTTAATTAATAAGAAAATTTTGTGTCATAAATACGTGCCAAAATTAATTAATAAGAAAATTATGTGTCATAAATTATGGTCCTCAAACACGTGGATATTTTCACAACCAACAATCGTCTACAAACTATTCTTGTAATCTAGTGGAATATTATTAGTTATGAAAATTAGTTAGGGATTATTAAGGACATGTGCTGGAGTTGAGTAACCCCTATAACACTAACAAATCAACCCCTGTTATATTGATAGAGTAATTAATATCTATAACACTAATAGAGTAATTAGTGTTACATGTACACACACGCACACGTACATGCACACACACAACACACTATATAAATTCACCCTTTAATAAAGAATATTGTTTTACCACTATATAAATTCACCCTCTTTATAAATATGAAAGGATGAGGATGAGAAACAGAGAAAGTATATATAAATTCACCCTTTGAACATAAAATACTTTCGAATTAATATGAAGTTATCCTTTTATATAGTCTCCAATTGTGTAAAACTATTATTAATAAAAAAAAATAAAAATAAAATGAATAGGTGAAGCTGTGA
Organism: Chenopodium berlandieri; assembly: GCA_034703905.1. NCBI lineage: Eukaryota > Viridiplantae > Streptophyta > Magnoliopsida > Caryophyllales > Amaranthaceae > Chenopodium > Chenopodium berlandieri. The sequence goes on from CM068291.1 coordinate 56,167,886, forward strand.
AAGTTTGCAATTCAACTTGGTACCCCGATTAATATGGTAGTGAGTGATTGGGATTTTCAATAATAATTTCTATTTCTTTTTTTGTAATAAAATGATGACATTTTTCTATTTCTCTCTTTATTTGCTATTGAATTTAATTGGAGAAGATTTTAATTGTTATGAGTAGAAATCAATTGATTGTTTGAAATTACATATAATTTATTATGGGGTAATTCATTGATTGCATTGATGAATATAAAATTAAGTAATGTGATATATATAAAATCAATAGTTGATTCTTAATAATTTTGAATGTAATTTATTTCATGCTGTTGGTCTTTTTTTTTTATTTGATGATAGACTTTTTTATTTATTTATTATTATTTCTACTCCATATTTAAAGGAAGAGGGATGTTATAATTTTTGTAAGGGGACACCATCACCTCACCCCTTGAGCTTATATAATAGATCGTGATATATATTTAAAATCGAGATTAATTCTTATTTAATTATGAATTTAATTAGAAAGTTAATTATCTTTTGATAATTGTTCCCGCTAATCTAATTTAATAACTACTATATACTAATCCTCAATACAGTACATTAGTTGGGGGATTGAGAACAATAATTGAGTTCTTTCAATTTGTTTTTGTTTTCTAGAAAAACTTAATCTATTAATTAATCCTACATTCTTATGACCCATAATCGTTAGTGCCAAACGCTTTAGGTATATGTTTCTTTGATAGCACGGAAGGAAGAATAACATTTTTATAGTTTCATTACAATAAAAATTAGTAATTTTAAAGAAGAAACTTAATAGAAAATCAGTTAAAAATAATTTTAGTTCAATAAAAGTAATTTCAGTTCATCAAAAATAAAGTAAAGCAAATAGGACGTAAGTGCCTAGAAACTATTGTCTTTGATTTTACATAGAGCTTTTCAACATAGAGTGTGAATAGAAATCACGAAGTATTGCAAAAATTATGAATTTCCTTTTGATTGACTGTGTTTAGAGTTTTGGTCAAATTTCTATCTTGTTACTAATTTAATTCTAAGCCCAAATTTAGATTAGGTAATTATAGTCATCAATGTTTCTATAATATCAATCTTTATCCATCAATGTTACAATCTATTAGTAGTTTATCCATGTTAGTTAAATCATTTTCATTGACACATATTTTGTTAGGATGCCTAATTGTTCTTTTTTTCATGTCATAGATTGTTTACTTGCATTAATTGCTTGTCTTTGTGTATTACAGAACTAGCCGTACCATAGACAAAAATGGGGATTGTATGTATACACAAAATACTGAAAGATTTACTTGCATATACTTTAGTCTACTAATTTGACAAGCTGATCCATACAAGATATGGATTTAACGATTGGGTTAATCATCATCAGGTAAAATTCTTCCGTCAACTTTAAGCTTTGTTTAAAATCTTATAGCTACTAGGTATTATTATCAAATGTTGAATATGTATATGAGAGTGAGGGATGACTCAAGTGGTTAGAACTCCCCTCCCGATTTCAGGTGATCCTAAGACCGATTCTCATTACCCGCCCTGTGGCTCTCTAAACAAAACAAAAGAAAAAAAAAATGTTGAATATGTATATTGTTAAAAGTCCTTCAACAAGGAATAGTTTTCGTTTTTGCTTGACTTATGGTTTAATGGCAAAACAAACATTTTATATATGAAAAATAATTTTGAAAAGTTAAGCAAAAGAAAACCTATGATTTTTAACCGGAAGAATAACATAGAAGAAACCAGCCAAATTAAAAGCCTTTAAAATTAGAAAAGGGGTCGTGGCTAGACCTCTAAGACAATAAAGCGTTGGGCCCTAAATCAAGGCCCACAACAAGAGCAGAGATGATTAGTGCATAATTTAATGGTTTCATTAGCACATAGGTCCTATACGTCAATATTTCTCCATTTAATTGGGTATTCAATTGTTAATATTTGCATCAATTGACATACGTGTTACATGCTGTAATCAAAACATTTCTTCTTTGGATTTTGAATAAGAAAATAGAGAGAAAATGAATAGCATAAGAGAATATTTGAGAGGGAATTTGTTGTATTATTTAATAATCTTACAATCCTTATTACAACCCTATATACAGATAATTAGATATAGCTCCATTAATACACTTTTGTTAATTAATACTTTGACTATTAATATATGTAATGCTACTTAATTAAAAATTATTAAAAAATTATGATTTGAAATTATATGTTTGAACTAACTCAACAACTATTAAAATAGTGAAATTTATTTATATACATTAGTGGTAAAATATAGTAGTAAAAGTTAGTATAAGAATATTATAAAAGGCCAATTGATGCAAATATCATTGAAAAGCGTAGGAAATATGACATTAGGATCTTTAGAGCTTAAGTGCAGCCAACAAACCTTATAAAATAACAAATGGAGGGAAAGAAAAGAAAGGAAATTGGAGAGATGGGGTATCTTTCATTTGAATAACAAATGAGGAAGTAAGGAAATTGGAAGGGAGAGAAATGGAGGGATTAAATTGTAGGAAATTAATCCCTCCAACAATGAAGAGATTTGGAAGGAAAACTCACCATTCTTCCCTCCCCTTATTTTCCTTCCCCTTTTTTTTATCCAAACACACTGTAATTACGAGTACTATGTCATGGGTTTAGAGGGTATTTATTGATTAATTTAATTATTTACATAGACATGATTATTAAATTAGTAATATTTTCTGCAAGAGATGTTACTTTTCTATGATGCTAAGTTTAAACTGAAAAAAGTCACATGTGAAGACTAATAAATTGTTGCTTTCCATCCATATCATTTTATACAAAGACAAATAACAAATTATTCAAGGCCTTACACTGTCACTATAAAATATGGCAAGATTGGCAACGCACTCCATAATACAACTTCATATATATATATATATATATAGTGCTTTACATTCTCTAATCTCCATCATTCTCTTGCTTATTGAATTTTTCTTTTCAGTAATTAGCCACTATGACGAGAGGAGCAGTAGCACTTCTTGCGCTACTCCTCATGGCTTCTTCTACGACAACGTTCGTTCGTTGCGAACCGCAGGTCCCTTGTTACTTCGTATTTGGAGACTCTTTGTCCGACCCTGGCAACAACAATGACCTTGTTACCAAGGCCAAAGCCAATTACCCGCCTTACGGTATCGATTTTCCGGGGGGTGTACCCACGGGAAGGTTCTCTAATGGCCGAAACTTTGTTGATAGAATCAGTAAGTATGGCTTATTGTTATGTTCATGCATTACTTACTAATCTCTTAACGCTATTACTATATAATCTTCTACTACATAATTTGCCTCCCATATTAGTGGAGGTATACTATGATAGTGTCCATTTGGAAAGGTTGTTTCCATCATACTTTACAATTAATAATATCTTATCCCTCTTTTTCCAACGCATGTTCAGTTGGCATTTGATTTAAAGATTAGATTAGATAACATAAACGGACATATATCAAAGTGAAGAGTTAGATAATAATGAACCGTATCTAGCTATGTTTATACATGATTCGTGGTACCTTTCTCATGCACTAGAAATATGGAGTATCATCCGCTCAAATTATCAATGTAAATTAAAACACTTTTAAATAAGTTTGATCTAATGACCAACAATAGTTAAGTACGGAGTAATTATTAAGGGTATCGGTCAAGTGACGCACTACTTCTTTATTAAATACCAATGTTTGACTTTTTTTTATTCTTTGATCAACTTGCACTTTAAAATAAACTTTTTTAGAAATAAAAAAAATCTTAATTAGTATGAACAATCTCGCATATTGATAGGGCTTGTTTGATAAACAACTTTTTAATGACTTATGGTTGTGTTCAAACAACCATAATATATATATATGTTTGGTTATTTGGCTTTTTTGGTTGTTGGCTTTTGGCATTTTTGTATAAAATATCAAACAGACAACAAATAATTTTACCAAACATATTTATTAAGAGTCAACATAAAAGCCAATACAAGCAGCTGGACAAATTAACCAAGAGAAATAGTCATCAATCAGCAGCCAATTGTCAAACAAGGTCATAACCTTATACAGTTATACTCACTTTGTTTTCCTAAGTGTTACTCACTTGCATTTTACGTGGTGTCCAATTCACTACTTTGATTATTAATTTCTTTGATTGGGCTTCACTAAAAATTATAGAAAGTTGATATATTGAAAATTTAACAATATAAATCTAATAGGTTTCACATAATCGAACATAACATTTGACAAGTGCTTTATTCCACCATGCAACAAAGCTTGATGTATATATATATGTATGTTAATTGCAGCTGAACTTTTGGGATTCGACGAGTATATTCCACCATACAGCACAGCTAAGGGACGACAAATACTCAAGGGTGTGAACTATGCCTCTGGAGCGGCCGGAATTCGCTCTGAAACTGGACAACATCTAGTATGCAACTATCTCTCTTAATTTCGGTTCATTACACTTTTACATTTTTTCGTGTTCTTGTAAATTCTTTACGCAATTTATTCGATCTATGTATGGCATTGATTTTTACACTCACTCTCATTTGGCCTACCGCAGCTTATTTACATACAATATCTATTACAATAGCCTACACTACAGCAACTTATACGTTAATGTAAAGGAGCTTATGCAGTTAGATACTTATGCTATTACATTTTTTTGTTTTTTTTGAAAGACTTATGCTCTTACATTGTTGGATAATTAATAGTCAAAATTTTCCCTACTCACCTTTTCACGTACTCCCTTATTACCTTAGTACATGTAAAGAACTTATACAAATTATAAAAATATAGATGTAAACAAATACTCCATATTACTTTCATTTTCTATCTTTTAATTGCTTATTTATATATGTAAGCAGAACTACAAAATTTTGGACGTGTTTATTAATTTAAATATAATACTAAAGTTGATCTTTAAGGCTTGTCAAAAAAAAAAAAAAAAAAAAAAAAAAAAAAACAGGTCTTTTAGGATTCTCTTTTATATACTTCAATATAATTTTTTTTATAATATACTTCATAATATTATTATTATTATTATTATTATTATTATTATTATTATTATTATTATTATTATTATTATTATTATTATTATTATTATTATTATTATTATTATATAATTTTTATAATATACTTCATAATATACTTCTATATAATTTTTTATATTATACTTCATAATATACTTCTATATAACTTTTTATAATATACTTTATAATATACTTCATAATATTATTATTACTATTACTAAGGGAGTATTACACAGTTAAATCAGATTAACGAAGATTACATATTATTACAAAACTCTTCTCATCAGGATTTCACTAAAAAATTTCTCATAAATAGTGAAATTTTGCTTAAGACAATACTGAAAATTTTTACTTGTAAATGGCTATCGTATTGACTTTCCGGATAACCAAGAGAAACATATGACAATCGTAGCTAGATAATGTTACGATAGCACGAAATGAAGTTTGTGTGATTGTTAAAGTTTCATTTTCTACCTCATGTGTTCTCATGAAAGATAACCCCACAAGTTAATTGTCGTCACTTGAAGAATATCTGCTTCAATATTCTGTTAGCGTAACATGAATTGAACTGACGTATGTTTCAAGTATACTAAGCATTGAACTATATTTGCGCGTGAAAAAAAGTAAAAAAACAGTGTCGTTTACAGAAGAATATTTGTACGTACCAATTATCTTTTGAAGGATAAACTTGTCAAAATGTGAACTTAAGTTCTGATTATAATACAGGAAAAAAAAAATTAAATAAGTGATAATTAGGTTAACTTAATCTCAATGTATAAATATTAAGTTTTTCATTATTCTATATGGTATCGGCATTTTTACAATATCATCATGTTATTACGGAGAATATGGACTTAGTAGAAAAAATAAATCCTCCTTTTTTTCTTCTTTCTTATCACCTTTTTTTATTTTTATTTATTTATTTTTTTTTCTACTCACTTTACTTTATTTTATTTTTACTTACTTTATGTACGATCTTCAATTCTTACTTTCACCTATCTTCTTACAGCATTCTATTTCTTACTTTATCTGATATAGTAGTATTATATTAATGCATTCACCTTTTTAATACCCCTTTGCTTTTTTAAGCAACACACATCCCTTATCATAAACATTCTACTAATTTTAATTATCTCTTTAACCTTCATTACTATCATCAATTGATCATTTAAATTATTTATTTTTCATCCTGAAATCTTTTTTTTTTTTTTGACAGAATTCATCATGACATCTACTTATATGTTTTATTATATCTTCATCTCACAAATTCAAATCCTAATATTTAATTCTCCCACAAGTTACACTACTTTCACACCTTGTATATTTTTTCTAGAACTCTGCGCGAAACTAGTGAGTTATTTTTTTAAAAAAAAGTGCACTTTCTTAAATTGAGTATTTACTGTAAATCTATAATTGAGTAGAGCATACAAGAATGGAGGGATTATTATTATTAGGAATGCGATGATATTTTTTACTTGGTACAACTTGTGGGTTGTAATCCGCAAGGTAGAATACGAAAGAATTGCATTTTACTTTAAACATAAGATGAATCAAATGATACCATCATCTACTAGCTAGCTCTTTTTTCCATCCTTTTCATTTCCACTTTCATCCCTTGTTTTTGTGATTTTGAGTACAAAGCTAGGAAACTGACGTTCAACCTTACCAAATAATGGTATGAGGAATGACGTTAAGTGATAGGTTTAACAACTTTTTGTTAGAAGTCGTCTTCAATAATGAAATTTAGTTCTGAACTAGAATCATAAAATTAATTTAGGTTATCTTATTTTATTTTACTTTTAATCAAATTTTACAGTCATGTATTCAATTCATTGAAAAATAAATTACATAACCACATATATATAGTGCAAAACTAAGCTAAAAGTAAAGAAGAAGATCCCATGTTGGTTTATACAAATTAACCCAGCAAACCTACCATATGATATATTAACACAAACTAATCACTTAAGTGAACATATTCTTATACATTAGGAGTGAACTAACCATTAACAATTAGAAGCAAATATTTCAACTAAGTGTCCTTCGCCCTATTATCTCTGAACTTTCCTACTATTTAAGGTATAAGCTAAAGGTATTGGCATATTTCAATAAGACCTTAGCTAGGTCTCTTCGAGTTATGTAAGTACTAATTGGTGCTAAGATTTTAGAATATTGTGAATTAGTTGATAAAGGGACATAATGGTACCTAATTTACGATTTAGAATTGATTCATCATTTAATTTACATACATTGGTCGTATTATGTAGCTCACCAAGTCACTAGATGTAAATGGCTCAACTAAATTCAATTTTTCTTTCTTTCTTTTTTATTTTTTCTTCAGGGTGATAGAATAAGCATGGATCAACAGCTACTGAACCATGGACTGACAGTAGCAAAAATTCCTTGGTATGGCTTTTCAGCATTGCAGAATCTAGGAAAATGTCTGTATACTGTCAACATAGGCAACAACGATTACATCAACAACTACTTTAACTCGAACTACAGTTCGAGCTCGATCTATAACCCCGAAGAATATGCTCAAGCACTAATCAATAAATATGGTTGGCAACTCAAGGTTAGGAACTCAGGATTGTGTTTTACTCTTCTTTGCACTTTGTAGTTTCTAGTTTTTTACTACAAAAATTTATTTACTCGCACCCTATACACTAATTGACTAGTCATTAAAACACTATCATTAAACTTCATCTGTTTCATAATTATTGCAACATGTAAAGTTTTATACTTCCTAACACATAACTTTGATTACGAAGTATTAGTACTATAATGTTCAATTTACTTTAAAAGTAAGATTATAAAAGTTTGATATTTTGAAAATACATATAGAGTATACATCATGAAAAATGAAACAAGATCTCACGTGATTATGTTGCTGATAGATACATCATAAAGGAACTTATTGGTTCTCTGTATGTATTTTGGTACAATGTACAAACATGGACTAATTGATTAATGTATATATGTAATTTTGGACATACAGTCTCTATATTTATTGGGAGCAAGGAAGATCGCGGTGTTTGGACTTGGTCTAGTTGGGTGCACTCTAGGAGAAATATACACCTTTGGCACATCAGATGGATCATTATGCGTAGATAAAATCAATGAAGCTGTTCAATTATTCAACGAAAAGCTCATTACTTTGGTGGATGATCTTACTATGGAGCTTCCTGGAGCACAATTCACTTACATTGGTGCTTCATCAAGTACCGACACAGGTATGTGTACACATGAAATTTACAATCTTGAAACGTTCTTGTAATTCAATTCAATTTGTTATCTTAAGAATGTATGTTTTTGTGGGTTTCAATCAGGTTCTGCTATAGCGGATACGACTTGTTGCAAACTAAGGGATGACTATCAGTGTGTAGAATTTGACACAGTATGTGAAGGCCGCGACAATTACATATTCTGGGATGGTTTTCATCCTACTGAAGTCGTGAATGTACTCTCTGGAGAAACTGCATACAGTGGTATAGATTCCAAGTATATACATCCGGTGGATATTAAAACTCTAGTGTCTTGTGATCGAGAATTCATGCTCAAGAAAGTGCAAAACCGTATTTCTACTCGTATAAGCAGTGCATAATTAGTACTGTCTAAGCTTATATTTCCCTTATTATTCCGTGTGTTTCCTGTAAAATAATGACCCAAGAACATTGTTGCATATGCTAGTTTTATGTTGTAAGGTACGAAGTTTATTACGTGTAACAAAAAATCTCGTTGTTTGTGGTGTGCTTGAAATTGGGTAAACTTGGTACTCTGTAGTGTTCATGCAATTCAATTTTAACAATGATTTAACGTATTTAATATATAGTGTTTTCAAAATTTTGGAACACTGTCATTCAATATATTGGTTTCAAACAAAAAATATTGAATGATAGCCTTCCGAATTGTTGGATTGAATTGAATTGATTTGAACCAAGTTAAAGACGAATTTCCATGTCCACCAATCCACAATACACTATGAACTATGCTACTTCATATGCATACAAGACCGGGTCAATAATGAACCAAGTGCCGCATTGAAATTTATTAAGTGTAAGTGTGAGTATAGCTTAGTGTGCCTCATTTCAAAAGTTAAAGCAAAGAGCTTTCAATATATAATCTAAATGGGCTACTTAATCTTCGTATTGCTAATTATAATTAGGATGAAACCTCCTTTGGACATTGCTAGTGGACTTATCTCTCTTGTCCTTCCTAGTGGGCTAAGAACGGCAACCTATTTTTGGGCAACAGTTGTATTTTTGGGCTATTACAAATTACTTTTAGAAATACTATATTAACTTTTTTAAAAACCCAAATATTGTTCAAGAAAGCCCAATATCTTTCGATTGGACATGATTTAATTTCCATTCAGTTATGGTGGCCCAAAATGCTATTTTGCCGGAGGCTGACAATGGTGGCAGTGTCCGTGGAATTGAGGCTGCAACACCATGGGATGTTTTCGAGTGATGACTGCACACGGTCAGAGTTAGGGCATATATTAGGCAGCTTTAGGGTTTGGGTTCGGGTTTGGCTAATAATGTCTATCTAGGTTTATTTACATCCAAAATAAATTTCAGTAGGGTATAAAGGTTTAAATAAATACTAAGGAGTACATTGCTGGTTAATAATGTTGATAAAGTAATCCTTCCTTGAATTTGTACTGTAGAACGTAGAATAGTGTTAATATAAACGGGATTCAAATTTATTATCAAATAATAAATTAATAATTAATATAAATGAGAAGCTCCATGATGAAACATGTGGACAATGAGGATCACGATTGAAGGCAAAATTTGGAATTTCAACGCTATAATTTGTTGAGGCATTATTTGTTCAGCTTTGATAAAGCATAACCATTAGTGGTAGATAATATCAAAGGAAACATAAATATGGAAATTGAGTCGTTTATTTCGTGTAGGAAAATAGGTCACCATTGAATAATGAGTCCTCTATTAATGCTTTAATTAAGGTTAAAACTTCAAATAATCACACATCATGGAAGATAAACGTCGATGTTAGAGTTCAATTCCTTAATAACATGCATGCATAAGTGTAGTGGTAGACTCAATAGTCCAAGAAATCAAATAAATGATAAAGTTAATGCAAAATAGTTGTATGGTAAGGTGCTACTTAAACGCTACCTTTTGAAAAGTATGAGTATATGATTATGAATAATGTTTGACAGTTATGCCTCTTAAAATGTTTATTTCCATATTTATCCTATCTTATATTCAGTGGCGGTTTCATGTTTTTTTCCTTATGGGTTCGGAGTCCAAACACGTATAATGAAATCAAGTACTCCCTCCGTCCCATAATATAGTTCCTATTTGTGTTTTTTCACGGTATTTAAGAAATAGGAAGAGAAAGTGCATGAAGTACATTAATAAAAGTGAAAAGTACAATTATAGACAAAAGTTAGAGAGAGAAAGTGGAAAAAGTACAAGGCATGTGCAAAATTCAAGGGTAATTTAGGAAGTACAATGAATTATAATGATCTTTACATACTATACAAAAATAGAAATAGGAATAACATTTTGAATCTCCAAAATAGGTAAACAGGAACTATATTATGAGACGAAGGGAGTAACATAATGTAAAATACAAGTTAAAATTAAAAATTTGGGTGAGCACATGTTAATTTAACAAAGAAAAAAAAAACAATTTTAATTACAGTTGAGCTCATCGAGTCTTCATATTTTAGTGTTCGAAGGAAAAAAATAATTTTGGGTATTGGGATTATCACCTTATCAACCACCAAATAAGGAAGCAGATTTAATTTGAAAAATAAAATACCAAAATAAAGGGTGCAAGGGGTTTCGAACCACGACCATTGCTTAAAAATAGTTGCCCTCATTAATGTAATTGCCTCTTTATCCAAAATCGTATGTGTACGCTCTGTGAATATTTACAAGCTACAAATTTACATATTTTCTCTTACTAGTATTGGCAATAATTAAAGTTGTGACATAAGACTAAATCGAAAAACTCCCCGAATATAGCTGATTATGACGCGCACATCGCGGGCGTTCTGGTGTACTGTATTCTATTGACCTGATTTTCTTTTATCTGAACATATATCTTATATGAATTTATTAGACCTTATTAAATTTTATTTTAGTTGTAATTTGTACTTGAGTAACCCTAATCAGAACTACTTATTTTTCCTGAAGTGAAGTATTGAATTTATTTGAGTTAAACTAATTTTAGGTCCCGTTCACTTCACCTTATTTTTCCTAAACTGAAATTATTTTTGCTAAACTGAAATTTTTTTTACTGAACCGAAATTATTTTTACTGAACAGAAATTAATTTTACTAATCTAAAATTATTTTTGCTGAACTAAAATTAATAAATTTTTACTGATTTTTTATTATATTTCTTCTTTTTAGTTACTGAATTTTACTGAACTGAAATTATTTTTACAGGACTAATACTGACTGAACTTATTTTTATAGAACTGAAATTATTTTTACTAGATTGAAATTATTTTTACCTAATATATTCTTTTTAAGGTGAAGAGAACAGGGTCTTACCTGAACTTATTACACCTAAAGTAAGTGAAAATAAGGTGAACAGACCCGTACAAAATTTAAATTATTCGACCACTTTTCTACCTTTATTTTTTTGGCATTAAAGTAATTTTAAAGGGAAGATTAAAACAAAGCAATGGGTTATATTAGAGCTGTCAATTCGGGTAAACAGGTCGGGTTTGGGGCGGGTAAGTGTGGGTCGGGTCAACTCGGGTCGGGTCATTTCGGGTTAATGTCGTAACTTATACGGGTCGGGTTCGGGTTGGGTCATGCTTGAGTCGGGTAACGCCGGGTCATGCATCTTATCGGGTTTGGGTCGGGTTAATAACAAGTCGAGTTACATTCGGGTCGGGTGAATAATAAGTCGGGTTTAATTCGGATTTTCACGGGTTAAATCGGGTTAGGGTCATTCTCATGTTCTGGTCGGGTTCGGTTCAAGTCAATAATTTGCGGGTTATAATTAGGTCGGGTCATTCTCGGGTTTGAGTCGAGTTCGGTTCAAGTCAATAATTTGCGGGTTAGTAACAGGTCGGGTCATTTTCAAGTCGGGTCATTCTTGGGCTCAAGTCGGGTTCGGTTCAAGTCAATTATTTGCGGTTACAATCAGGTTAGGTCATTTACAAGTCGGGTCATGTTCGGGTTCAAGTCAGGTTTGGTTCAAGTCAAAAAATTGCAGGTTATAATCAGGTTGGATCATTTCCAAGTCAGGTCATGTCCGGGTTCGGGTCTCAAATATTTGGTTAATCTGGGTATCGGCTTGATTTTAGGTCGGGTCATATCAGGTTCGGGTACATTTTTTGGGTCGGTTTCAGATCATGTAATGACATTCACGTTTAATCATTATCAATTACTTCATTTATTGTAAGAGAAATAATTTCAGATAAGTTTAAATTCGAGGTAATAAGTTTTAATAAGTTTAGATAAGATCTACATAACAAGTTCATATTAATTCCAATAAGATAGGTTTAGTTTAGATTTTTAAAAGATAAGTTCAAACCCTATTCTAATCTATTCACATTGATTCCACTCATTTTAGGGATAAAAATTTCAGATTAGTTCATATTCAAGATGACATGTTTAGATAAAATACAATAAGTTCATATAAATTCGGATAAAATAGGTTTAGTTTAGATTAAGTTAAAATACAATTTTTTTTTGGAAAAATTGATTTAAATAATACGACCTTTAGCCCGTCCGCTAAAAACAAGTCCATCTTTTGATTATTCCAAAATAATACCACCTTTGGGGGGTGTCCGCTTTAAACAGGTTGTAACCTGTTGGTAACTTGATTAATAGGTTATATGGACACGTTTCATCATTTTATTGGTCTGAAAACATATATATATATATATATATATATATATATATATATATATATATATATATATATATATATATATATATATATATATATATATATAATGTTTTTAACTTTTTAAAATTATGGTTATATTGGTTAAAAAAAAAAGAAAACTTAAAAAAAAAAAAAAACCCATCCCTAACTGTAAACCAGCCCCACCACCACCACTACCACTGCCGGCATCCCAACCCCAACCAACCCAAATTCATCCCCTTCTTCTCCAATGATGTTTGTATGTGTTTTTGTGGATTTGACTATGTTCTATTCCGGTGTAGAAGGCGGCTAATGGACCAAAACAACAACGGCCACCAAAATCGTCTTCGAAATCGTCGCCGTCGACACAAGACGCCATTGAAATTGAGGTCGCTGAAGTTTTATATGGACTGATGAAGCAATCTCAAGCCCCATCAAAGCAAGACGGTGGGATGATAATTGATTTAGCTAAAATGGGGGTTTTGCGGGTGAATTGCGAGGCTCCGAAGAACTTGTTGCTAATTGGTGGTGTTGCGACGGCCGTTGATGGTTGCGTTAGGCTCTGCTGGCCGGAGCTCTGTTTTGGTTGTGCGATTTGTTGAGTGGGAGAGGCGGATGATGGTAAGGGCAGGTGGGCCTATTGGAGATGCTGTGGATTGTTGTGCGGGTTGGTGGAGGGAAGGTGCAGGTCGCAGGGGCTGCTAGTGGCTCTGTTTCGGTGTGTTATGGAGATGACAGGGGTGAGAAAAGCAGGGGTAGCTGCTGTGCGGGGTGGATGTGTGTAGGATAAGAATGTTGTGGTGGGGGAGCGGTGGTAAGGGAGGAGGGTGATGGGTGGCAGGGGCAGGAGGAGGTCAGGGAGAAGGAGGAGGGGGCTGATTTTTTTTTTTTGTTTGTTTTTTTTTTTTTTTGTTTTTTGATTTAATTGTTAATAAAATCATAATTAAAGTTGTTATTAAGATTAATTACATTGTTAAATGAATTTATTAAAAAGAAAAAAAAAAATCGGTTACTCAAATTGTAGGTAAAATAACCTGTTTAAAGCGGACACCCCCCAAAGGTGGTATTATTCTGGGATAATCAAAAGGTGGACTTGTTTTTAGCGGACGGGCTAAAGGTCGTATTATTTAAAGCAATTTTTCCTATTTTATTTGAAATTATCTAAACTTATTTATTTTTTATAGGTTCATATCCGAGTTTACGTTCTTTTTAATGGCATTTTTTTTAAAACATTTAAATGGCATTATTCAAAACATATAAATAAGATTAAATAGGCAAATGAATAATAAAATTTGAAAAATAAAAGACCAATAAAAGCCTTTTAACAGCTCTAGTTTGGGTCACCACTTTCTCGAGTCCAAACAAGTCAAGTCATGATCGGGTACAGGTAAATTATATGGGTCAGACTATCATCGGGTCATTGTCAAGTCATATACTCATGCTCGCATTCAATCATTTTCACGTTCAATTCAATCATTATCCGAAATTATTATTTTTTTTAACTTTTTTTTTGTTTGAAATTTTTTTTTATACATAAAATATAAGATAAAACAAACAAGCCTAAGGTCAAATAGTATTTGTAAACCGTAATTGACTACATTAATGCAGATGCACCTACAAAGTAGTAGTATTCGTAAACCATAATTGCTTAATTGAAATATAGAATGAACTTGCACCTAAAAAGTAGTAGTATTCGTAAATCGTAATTACTAAATTTAAATAAAGAATGCACATGCATCCAAAAAGTAGTGGTATTCATAGGTTTTTTTGAGACATATAAATTGTAATACATTTGATAATAGAGAATTTTATTGAAAATATTTGAATAAGCTTAAATAGGAAAATAACATAGAATTAGGGGGAAAAAAAAAAAGAAGAAGATATGACGTAATCCTAGATTACTAGTTAATTTCGGTTCAATAACAAGTCGGGTTGATTTTGGGTCGGGTTAGTGACAGATCGGGTTGAATTTTGTGTCGGATTAGTAATAGGTCGGGTTAAATTCGGGTCGGGTGAGTAATAGGTCGGATTAAATTCTGGTCAGGTTAGGAATAGGTCGGGTTGAATTCAGGTTGGGTTAAACTCGAGTTTTGACGGGTTAAAACGGGTTTGGGTCAATTTCGATTCAGGTCGTGTCGGTTCAAGTCAATATTTTACGGGTTATATTCGAGTCGGGTCATCTCTAGGTCGGTTCATGTTCGGGTTCGGGTCTCAAATACTCGGGTTAACTCGGGTCTAGGGTTGGTTTCAGGTCGGGTCATATCGGGTTCGGGTCATATCGGGTTCGGGTCATCATTTTTCCGGGCTTAGAAGGGTCGGTTTATAATCGGGTTCGGGTCGGTATTTCGGATCGGTTCAGCTTTTGACAGCTCTAGGTTATATTAGGATTGGTTGCCATGGCATATTAGATACATTGATTTGAAAATGATAATTCAGCGCAACTGGGAGATTAATTATATTCGTTGTTTTTGTCTTAAAATTAAGGAACTTCTCGTACACACTAAGATACTTTTAGGTATGATAGATACTTCCTCCGTTTCTATTTAGTTGACACGTTCAATTAAGGCACACATATTAAGGATCGGAGAGGATAGAGAATAAGAGAAAATGATAAAGTAAGTGAGGTACACTAATAATTACCAGGTATAAAACTTACACAAAAAGGAAACATGTCAACTAAAAATAAACTTCCTAAAAAGGAATACGTGTTAACTAAATAAAACGGAGGTAAGTATTAAGGTTATCGTCGCATGAACTTATTCCCTAAAAGAAAAAGAGAAAAGATGAATAATAATGTTTTGTGTTCTTATTAAAGTATTGAATTAATAAAAGAATATCAAGAAGAGTATAATATCCATCATTTATTACCAAAGGTCACAAATACTGAAAGAAGAAGAATTATTGCTGAACTAAAGAATAATAATACCTCATATAAATCAATCATGGGTTTAAACAATGAACTTCAGGTCACAAGTAAAAAAAAAAAAACACACACACACAGTTTTAAATCACATTCATCCTTCCTTTCAAATGGTATTTATTTTGTGTTGCGTATAGGGAGTCATTCCCTTAACAAATAGGAACCAAATATAATGGAATGAGGTCCAATGAATGATATAAATTGTGACTATTATAAATAGAGTAGGTATTGGGTGCGGACTGCAGCAAGCATAATTACGTGCGGAAGGCTTGACTGATATATTTTATTTGTTGGCTGATAAGTGTCATTTATGACACATTTTAAGGCGTTTTTCTCCCTTAGTTTTAGGTTTATTTCGGTGTTTCTTTTTTATTTCTAGTACGTTTAGTCTTGTTTTAGTTAATATTGTCTTATTTTATGTTTTTAGGCCTTAGTTGTGAATAATATGCTTTTTGCTTGGTTTCTAGCTTGATTTGCATGTTTTTCTATGTGATCTTTCACTCGTTTCTCTCTTAGTCTATTTTTGTAGGTGCTTGGCGCTTTTTTCGATGTTTATGATCCGAGAGAAGGCCGGAAATTTCACTAGAAGAATAGAAGCTTTGAAGCAAAGAGAGGTTAAGAGAGAAGCACGAGAAGCTTTATGCTATTTTCTCAAGCACCAAAAAAAGGCAGCAAGCAGCCCAGGCCACCGCGGGCACGACTTCTCCCTTTTTCTAGCCCTTGCAAGTTCCTGTAGAAGGCCCGGAGAAGCTTCCACCGCGGGCGCGATCTTCTCGGTGTTTTTCGATCTTAATTTCCGGATTTCCTTCTTTCTCTTCTTGTATTATAAGAGGACGATTTCTTTAGACTTCCTTAGGGAAGTTTTTACATTTTCTCTCTCCTCTAATTAGGATTAGGCTTAGATTAGGAGTTTCTATCTCTAGTTTAGGAGTAATTTTAGAGAGAGAAAGCTTGGGATTTCAATGGAGATTTGAGAGCTTGAAGAAGCTTTTATGTGGATTTTCTTCTCAATTATTCTATGAGCTTTTCTGACTTTCTCTCACCTTTATTGCTTTGTTTAATTCTTGTTTTTGCTTAATTCTTTGTTGATTAGAGTAGATAATTAGTTTACTTATTTTATTCTTGCTTTAATTCTTGTTTTACCTTGATTTCCATGTTATTCTTCATTATGATTGCTTAGATTTTTTTCTAGGGAAATGGATGACGGTTATGATTGATGAATTGAATGATTGATTGTGATTAGTATGCAATTGATTCTTGATTATTGTGTGTGGAAGATGCTTACATTTATTAGAATCTTTTAATCTAATTGATTCTAGGTTTTTAATGTGCTTCCAATCAATTGTACGGAAGTGAGTTGATTGAGAGTCTAGATTCTTCCATACCTTTGTTAGGCTAGTTGTGCGGGAGTGAATTAGCTTAGTAGGATAATTAACATGTTTAACTGTGCAGGAGTGAGTTGAGTGTGTTGATTCTTCCTAATTGAGATCATGATCTTTTAATTGCATTTTGTTGTTGAATTCATTAATGTAATTGGATTCCACTTTCCCTAGTTTTTGTTGATTGCTTTAAGTAGTGTTTTAGTTGGTTCTCTCTATCTCACAACCTTCCTACTAGTTTAATTAGTTTAAATTAATACACTTAGTTCTTGTGGTTCGACCCTAGCTTGCCACTATCTTGTGTAAACTTGGTAGAGTAAGATTAGGAATATAAATTGTTGATTTGATTTAGGATAGTGGACCACGTTCTATTATCTGGCGATCATTGACTAATATTTTTCATGTGTTGGCTGATATATTTCATTTGTTGGCCGATATTGTTTTTATGTTGGCTGATACATTCCTTTTGTTGGCTGATATGTATATTTTGTTGGCTTATATATGTTTTATTTTGTTAGCTTATATGTTTATTTTGTTGGCTTATATGTTGCTTTTGTTGGCTGATTTCATTCTTTTATTGGCTAATATGTTTCATTTCTTGTCTGAATATATATATAGGATCATGTGAGAACACTTTATAACCATTGGATCAAACAAGATCCAACGCTCCACATCTATCCCTGTCAAAATAATGGCATTATTGTAAATTTTAGATTGTATATAAGAAAAATTAAGAAAAAATGTCCAGCTTTTTCTCTCTCTAGATATTGATCTAGGTCTTGCCTTTCTCTCTCTTCTTTCCCCAAAAATTTCTGAACGAACATTTCTTTGATCGTAATGCTAAGATATCTTTGAATTTCGACTTGAATCTACCACTGTAGTTAGGTATTTGCTGTTTTATTATTTTTCCTTTGATATTTGGCTTCAGTTGTTCAAATTTTGGTATTGAATAAGGTTTTTGTGATTTTGTTGAAACCCTAGAAATCACGAATTCTTCATCAAATGGATTCAACCGAAGCTTTTGTTACATATGAACAAATGATGTAAGTATCAATTTATTGATTTTGGGCATTTTACTTTGTTTTTATGTGATTTTTAGTAGTTTGTATCATGTGATGATAGTACGAAGCAATTTTATGAGATCTTGATTTAATTTTTGTTCATTTTCTAGTTTCTTAATGTTTTATACTCGTTCAAATTGCCAAAATGTTTAGGATGAATCTTTAACTTTTCTGTGTTGGTGGTTGTCCTAAGCAGTATTACATGAAGAAGTTCACGACATACATAGTGGACCTGATGAAGATGGAGAAGCTTTTTGCATCACAAGGAGGTCTGATCATCATGGCTCAGGAACATTCAAATTAAATATTGTTTAAGCAAGTCCTGAAATGGATGAGTGTTAGAAGTAGCAAGTAAAGTAGAACTTAGTTCAAAAGCTATATTTTTCTGTTCTTACAAAGCATTTGTATATTTGAGAAGTTAAGTGATATAGGATTATAGAGCACTTCTGGTAGTGAGTTGGTTCTGTTCTACAAAAATTCTTTTATATATAGTGCAGTCTTGCATTTGAGCACTTTATGCTTTTGTTTTATGTGGCTCTATTGGTTTTGTTGTCCTTCTTGTAATGTCAATTCATACAACTACAGTATTCATGTAATACTTGGTATTATTTTTCTTTTTTTTCTTATAGCTAGAAAATGAATATGGTTATTATGAACAATCATATGGAGATGGAGGGAAGAAATATGCCTTGTGGGCTGCCAATATGGCCCTTTCTCAGAACATAGGTGTGCCTTGGATAATGTGCCAGTAGTGGGATACACCTGATCCTGTGGTGAAAATATTTGGATATGCAGGTTCATTTTCCATGTGTGAATTCTGTGATTTCTTTACTTCCCATGTATTTTGCTCGGAAAGGTTTATTATCTAAACCTTCACATGTGACATAGCTGCAAACATATAACTACTTCTTGAACTATTTTGCTGATCTTGTCTAGTTGTGTTTCATGTCTGTCCATCTGTGTCTGCTTATTATGTTGTGTTATAGTGTCTTGATCTAATCATCCCTTTGGGCATTGTGGGTGGTTCTGTTGAGCCCCAAGCTGATTTCCTCTTCCATTACATCCTATATACATGGCTCATTATTGGATTTCTTGATTGTTTTTATTGATAACTAAAACTCCAGGATCTATCACTACTTTCTTTCAGAAATAATAATATGAAAGGTGTTGCTTCAGTTGAGGTGTTTCTGACTTTTGATATCTTCTTGTCCCTCTACTTCCCAAAAAACAAAAAAGGAATAAGCAGAGAGATGTCTCACCCTTATTTTATTTTATTTTATGCATAACCATTACTATTATTTTTTTTATTTTTTATTAACTGATTATGTAAATGTTGCAAGTAAAACACTTCTCCTTTTTGGGAGAATTATATAGGTCAACTTGTGTAAAGGATGTTTCTTGCTTGTGGTAGAAATTGTACGGTTTAATACCATTACATTAAGGTTACACAGGTTTCCCATTCATATGCTTGCGGTTTTTTGTCTTGTTTAATGAATTTTTTTAGGAACTTAACATAAATCAATCATCAATGAGCCATAGTTTATGTGACCATGCTAATTATTTGCAGATAAATTCTTGTAATGGATTCTACTGTGACGAAAAGACACAAAAGGTACATATAATTTCCTTTTTACCTGAGACACGTTGCTTACTTGGTTACATGATGTTATGATTGAATTGCTAGGATCTGAATTTTGATTATGCTAGAATTATATGTCCAGTTGTGGTTATGATTTTTATCTTGAAATAATCATCATAATTCCTCAAAATACACCAAAATGTAAAAAGGTTCATGATGAGACAAAGGCCAAAGAGTAATAAATTGGTTGCTTATTTCCCAAATGATCAAAGAAATGTTTGCTTATTTTACAAATAAGTAACTAATTATTTGCTCATTTGACAAATGAGCAAACATTCATTTCACAAATGAGCAAAGAAATGTTTGCTCATTTCACAAATGAGCAAAGAAATGCTTTTTGATTTAATAAATGGTTAAAGAAATGTTTGCTCATTTGACAAATGAGCAACTAATTACTTGCTCGTTTGACAAATGAACAACTAAGTTTTTGCTCATTTGTTAAATTAACAAATAAGTATTTGCTCATTTGACAAATGAGCAACTAACTATTTTCTCATTTACTAAATGAGCAAATTAAAAAATTGATTGCCCATTTCCCAAATTAAATGATCATGGTTGCTCATTTCACAAATGAGCAAGGAAATTAATTGCTTATTTGACAAATGAGCAACTAAGCTTTCGCTCATTTGTTAAATTAGCAACTATGTATTTGCTCATTTGTCAAATGATCAGATAATTTTGGCTCATTTTGTCAAAAATTAATATTTATTCTTTACTAATTTGTAAAAAATGAGCAAATAATTTGTCAAAATGAGCAATTAATTTTTTTGCTCATTTGTCAAATGAGCAATTAATTTTCGCTCATTTGTCACATGAGCAAACTATTTAATGATCATTTGTCAAATGAGAAAATGATTCTTGCTCATTTTGTCAAATTAATGCTCATTTGTGAGTGTGTTTGAATGTTTTAAATACGTTAGCCTACTAGCTCAAGGGTAGAGCATTGTACTAATGCACAAAATATGTGGGTTCGAATCTCACGTAGGTTCATTTATGTAATGTGGAGACACAAGTTTGTATGAGAGTTTAATTGTAACAAAGTTTATATAATTATAAATCATTTCAAACCATTTTTTTTCCTCATATAATTTAGTACGAATTTGATTTTTTTTTTAATTAATTTTGTTTATAGAGATCAGATAACCTATGTAGGAATTGAACATACATCCCCTATGCATTTGCATAGTGCTCTACCATTTGAGCTAATAGGTTTATCATATGTTTTAAATCATTTTCTATGTAACTTGTCACCAACATATACATAATTACAGCGTCAGGAAAAACAGAGATGAATATATAGCAAATATCTTTTGGGGGACACACAGGTTTTCCAAAACACAGTATGTAAGAAATATCAAATTCAAGGTACTAACAAAAGAGGTAATGGACAGACAAAGAGAATATTGAAGGATATTATTTTGCCATTGTATTCTAGACAAACTTACTTAATAGTTTCCTAAAGTGCACTTGGAAGTCTGCGCTCTTCCTTATATGCAGGAATTATCAAAGATATATACTTCTCAGCGGGATCAAATATAGAAGAGGAAATGTATTATAACTTGGTTAAGTTGAAAAGGTAGCAAATCTCAAAAACATACAATTTAGCATTGTCAGAAAAGAAGTGAATCCAAATGTGTTTCCAACAGTTCTTTAACATACATTTAAACATGCCACTTGTAGCCAATAACTCAAAGAGTTCCTCTTTGCACATAAAGCATGACTTACAAGTGCAAGTTTAGCAACAGAAAGGTTGATGCGCCTAAGAATATATGAGTAACATTTTCCAATTAGAATTTTGCTCAATAACAAGTCAATAACACAGTAAAATATAAAACATAATAAGAGAAGAAGGGGAGCAGTAGAAGGGTGGCAGCAGTTAGGGAGCAGTAGCAGGAGGGGCAAAATAAGGGGTTGAATAGCAGAAGGTGAACTATGTTCTACACTACAAAGTATGACATGTAAGAACTCCCAATTTTACTACTAATCATAAAAAACACTATATTTGTGCAACAAAAAGTGAACAAATAATAAACTTTGCTGCCTATAATAGAACATGTATGATATATTGGCTGACTATGATATATTTGATTTTTGCCATTTCTCACCATCTTTCTTACACCATACCATTACCACCACCACCACCACCACCAAACTCTATCTCCTTCCTCTGCCCCTGCACCCTACCACCACCACTAGCATCACCACAACCTGTCTCACTCTCACTCCCCTGCCACCGCCGCTGTCCCCTGCACCCTACTATCACTAACTTATTTTCCTCATTTGCTCATTTTTATATTTGCTCATTTTTTTTTTGTATTTGCTCATTTTAATTATGTTTGCTCATTACATTTTTTTCTATATTATTTCACATATTTAGGAAATGAGCAAATAATTGAATGCTCATTTATCAAATGAGCAAATAACTCAGTGCTCATTTGTGAAATGAGCAAATAAGTATTTAGGAAGCACAATCCCAACAAAACAAACTATCCTAACAACAACAACAAGATAAAATAATGATACTCAAATTTAAAATAAAAACACAACAATATGGTCAAGAAGTCATAACTTAAAGAAACTATACATGTACAATTTTACCATAGACCAAATCATCAAAAACTTACCATAGAGTACCAAGTCACAAGATTTCTAACAAGCATTTTATCAAACACCTTGTATGCAATATCAGGAAATTCATAAGTATCATAAAAATGCACCAATAACCCATTTTAAACCAAGTTTTAATTGCAACACAATTACAGAATTCATAACAAAAATTAATCAACTCAAAAATTAACAAAATTTTTACAAATTAAGAATATTCAATAGAAAATTTCACGAAAATTAGCTTTAATTAACGTAAAAGTAACATTTTTACGTTAATTATCAGCCCCATCTCCACCATTTCCAGCAGCCCCAGCGACCTACAACTGCCCAAAATCACCCAGCCTTTGCGGCACTACCTCCAACCACCATCCACAACGCGTCTAACAGCCACAAATCGCACCAATTTCGATTCAATTATCAAATTTTGAGGGGTTTTGAGCTTCATCTTCGTCATCATCATCGTCAGAGTTGTTGTTGGTTGATATACTTTAGCTCTGTATTAACCTATCTCGCCGCACGAAATATTTGGTGCGGATTGCCGCACCCAATAGTTTGTGTTATAAATAACAAATGAAGCAAATAAAATTAAAAAGCTTAAATGTTTATAATCACACGATAGTAAATTAAAACTCCATTGTTTCACAAGGTGAACTATTAATTACTGAAGTTATAATTACAATATAAAAAAATAAAAATAAAATCATTGCTCCCCGATTCAGTGAGTTACTCTAATATGAAGCCCAACCAATCAAATACTCAATATATATATACTCGGTACAAGGTGCACTCAATATTATTTCACTCATTTGATGATTAAATATGAACACAACAATCATCAAATTGAGAAATATTATCTTTGGGGACACGTCGTACTCGGTAGTTTAAAAAAAAAAAAAAAAACAAAAAACAAAAACTAAATATTGGTCTACACCATCATATTTTCTTTTACATCAATTCATTAAATAAAATCAAAATCAAATTAAAAACTACAAAATTTAATGGACTTCCTCATACAAGCTTGTAATCCCTCTATTATTTATTGTGATATTGTATTGCATTTTGTGTGTTATCCAACACACATGATTACCAATTATAACTTTAAGGAAATATTGTAAATAATCACCCTTTAAATCTCTTAAAATTGATTTTACCACCCTTTTTTTGTTTTTGTTTATTTTAAATAACTACCCATTAAATTTACGGTGAAAGAAGGGGAATTAAATTTTGGCATACCAAAATTTTATTGGATCATTAATTCTTAAATATTTGGGAAAAATCAATTACCACTATAAATTTCAGTTTCTGTCAAAAAAAGAAAAAGAAAAAGAAAAGAAACTATAAATTTCAGTTTGCTACTTCTATAAGGTCGTACTTGACGTTCTAGTGACAGCAACGTACACTCCATTTGATGAACTTAATGGATATACCTATAATTTAATATCAACATTCATAATCTCACAAAAATATCTTAAAATGCTACTACGTAGTCCGTGGTAGCGTATCCGAATAGCGGGTCAAATCATCTAACAAAATCACATGTCATTTAACAACTAATAAGACCAACTATCAACTAATTATTAAATAAAATTTACATCAACTAGTAGTCTTAATCCTTCAATAATTGATTTTTTTTTAACAAACTTAAACGTTTTGAAATGACGTACGTTGCATGGGTTTCCTTTTCATAATAACGTGTATAAGTATTATAGAAACGAACAAGCAATCCAAGACCACTTATCTCATCTTCAATATCTCAAACTCTCAAGACTAGCCCTTCGTGCAATCAACTCCCGAAATGTTGAAAATTATAGTTTTTGTTATTTTTATGGTTTGCGCGGTTTTGGTCAAGGGCGAACCAAAAGTGCCATGTTTCTTCATTTTCGGGGACTCACTGTCTGAAGTTGGAAACAACAATAACCTCGTGACAATGGCCAAAGCAAACTACCCGCCGTATGGGGTTGATTTTCCTGGCGGTGTACCAACTGGCAGGTTTACAAATAACCGGACTATTGAGGATTATATATGTAAGTATAACTCATTTGATCAATTATCGGAAGGTTTACCTCAATGATATGTTGTCCGTCGTTTGAACAATTTACTACTAATTTTATAGGGATGAACATAAATAACATACAAGTATATTAAAGGATTTATAGCTCAAATTTCTAATCATTAGCTTGTAATTCTTTTGACATAATATATTTAATTTTTCTCACAATAATTGAAACAATATTTTCTCTAAGCTTTGGCATGTTTTGTTATACCCATCATACAGGTTCATACATTTATTATAGTAGTATTGAGCTATAGTTTGCAAGATTGTAAATTAAAGAATACACAAAATACATTGGATGAATTGTATGCGTTATGTGTACTCTTTAATGACGTGGATATAAGAGTGGGAAACTTCTCCCATATGGAAAGAAAATGATGGCTTTGATAAGTGTCTATTAAGTTGTGTGTGTTAAATGTAACTAAAATATTTTGGGCCTATAACATATGGGCTTGGTCATGGCTATGGGAACTAATGTGTTAATCTATATCATGGGGCTAAATTAGCATAGTCTCGTCCGATTTTTAGTGTATAATCTTTCCTTTTTATTTAGTTTTGCTATTAATTTGCTTATGATGGTTTTTCTGTGTGGCTGATCACACCGTGTGGCCGGGTTTAATTATTTAGGAGTTACATATTTAAGGGTTACTAAGTTGATTAAGGGCTACTTATCTTGGGGTTACTCAGTCGGTCAGTAGGTTTTTGCTGGGGTTAGCTTATTCAGAGGTTACTTATTTAAGGGTTATTCAGTCGGTCAAGGGTTACTTATTGTAGGGTTACTCAATCAATTAGCGTGTTTTCACTACGAGAGTAGCCCCTGACCAACTTAGTCACTTCAGATCAAATAACCCCTGACCGAGTCACCCCTGAATAAGTAACTCCGGTCATACGATGTGGCCAACCACATATATTAATTTATTATTTTCTTAACAATATATTCATATATGTTGATTTTATAGCTACATATCTGGGATTCAACAAGTCTATAGCACCATATAGAGACCAAATGGGTCAAGATATATTGAGAGGTGTCAATTTCGCATCTGGTTCTGCTGGAATTCTCATGGAAACTGGATCACAATTGGTATGATCCTGATTTCTACTTGTATACTAATTACATTTTTTTCTAAATTGACAAGCCATGATATCGTACTAATAACTTGCTTCTCAATAAAAAAGTATCGTACTAATAACAAACCACAAACTCTCAAGTATATATGACAAGCTACTGAGCTAGTTACTTTTTATTTATTTATTTATTTATTTATTTGACAAGGAAAAAGGGATTTCATTAATATTGTATAACCAAACGACATTTACATATAATTCATAAGAAATCAAGAATTTAACACAAGTGCACACCTTAAAACTAAATACATCATAGATTTGTTTAACAATCGCCTTAATGAAAAACTTCATCTGAAACAATACAATCTGTCAGTTCGCACTGATTTGACTTGAAATTCACTGATGCGTAGTCGTTTGAGTGAAAATACTTATGTGGTCCTCTAGATTCTTTTACAAATTATGAAACCCTAGATCTTCAATTTTTGCCATACAAACATAAAAAGAGAATAAACTAAAGAGAAAAATCATCATCTCAAGGATGAGATTTTTTTATTGAAAGCAATTAAAAGGTTTTTGGGGGCTAAGAATACCAGTGAAAGCCCTTATAAAGATTCACAACTGAGACCGAGAGAAAAGAGATGGTAGAGATGGAGAGAAAATGGAGAAGCGAGAATTCAAAAAAATTGGAAAACCCTTCCAATGGAGAAACTCTAAAGGAAACAAAAAAAACCCTCCTAAGGAGAAAACCCAGTGGGAACAAGTTAATTTTTTAAGAAGTCTACACAAGCTAGGTTATAGTTTATCTATACTTGTATATTCATTTGTATTGATCATAAATTTTATTACAGGGTGACCGGATATGGTTGGATCGACAAATACGAAATTATATGATGACCATCTTAAGGATCCAATTTATGGTTTTCGGTCCAGTTTCAAACTACTTGAACAAGTGCTTGTACACTGTGAATATTGGCAGCAATGACTACCTTAATAATTACTTCATGCCGCAATATTATCCTTCTCAGAGGCTCTACACCCCTGATCAGTATGCTAATCTACTAATTTCTCGATATAGATCACAATTACGGGTATTTCTTTGTTGCTTCACACCTTCGATCCCTCCATAATCTATTTATTTTACGAAGATGATGTTGACTAACATCGATTACACATTAATTTTGGTTTTACTTTTGTTGTGTTAGACGCTATACAATACTGGTGCTAGAATGGTAGCAATTTTCGGTTTGGGTAATCTTGGTTGCGTTCCGTCTCAAATTATGAGGAACAATGCAACTGACTGTGTAGATGAAATCAACCAAGCCGCGAATTTGTTCAATACAAAGCTTGAATCGCTTGTGGATGAATTGAATGCAAGGCTTCCAGGGGCTCAATTTACGCTAATTAGTCTCTCCGCTCTACAAGCATTAAGCCCCCTTCCTGAAGGTACGTCGTTTAACAATTTAACATGTGTATTAAGCTAGTTGTCACGTTATTAGTTCAAACTACACTAGAAAAAGAGGGCGCCCCCATTACTCACTGTGAGAAACGTTTTTGTTTCTCACAGTGGCAGTTTCGTAAATAAAATGTACCACTTTAGTCACAGTGGTACATTTTATTTACGAAATGAATGATAAAATTGTACCACTTTAGTCACGGCGGTACATTTTATTTACAAAACTGCCACTGTGAGAAACTAAAACGTTTCTCACAGTGAGTAACAGAGATTTACTCCTAGAAAAATGTAACTTCTATATATCTGATGTATAAAATCATATTGCTTAATAATGCAGCTATTAATTCAAACTCGACTTGTTGCACATTGAGGAGTGATTTCCAGTGTGAGCCTAATAGTACACCATGCGCCAATCGAGACTTGTATGCATTCTTCGACGGATTTCATCCAACTGATGTTGTAAATGGAGCAGTAGCAGAAGCTGCATATAGTTCTCCAGATCGTCGGATCGCTAATCCGATGAACATCAATGAATTAACTAGCAGTCAGCAGGGCAAAGCGACGTACTATTAGTGACATCAATATTGTTGCTCCAAATATGCGGCTCCAATAGCCAACATTCATATTTATTTGCAATTATTCCCACTTCTTTATTTCCCCCCATTTCGTGTGATTTCGTGTTGCTAATAAAAGTGCCCAAAGATTGATCTTAAAATGGTTAACCTGAATTTCAATCTTCAATGTCTCCTGAATCTAATAATTTGTACTTCTGATGTTACAAATGAATTGGACCATTTAATAAAATTATCTTCAATAAGAAAGGTTAATGTTTTATGAACTTTCGTTGTTAATGTTATTCATGTTTGTATATTTATCTCCGTACGACACGACTATACCTGGTACTCCCTCCATTTTTTGTTGAAGTCTTACATTTTGACCAATACATAAATTTAGATAATTTTAATTGACTTAAATATAATAATAAGTGTGGTAGATATAATATTAAAAAATTATGGAAGAAATATGTGCTTCCTTTTTTAGAAAAGATAACAGGATTATTGATTTATTAAAAAATTGAGAATATAGTATTTAAATACTCGAACTACTAGCGAGTTATGTGTCTTCTCCTTAGTCCACACAAAATCAATTTGAGTTTATGCTCGATCACAAAACTAATTGTTAATGACGTTACTTACGTGAGTAGTTGACTAAGCTAGATTATAATGTCGTCACTACCTTTTTTTGATTCAATGTGGGACAATAGAAGCAACCCTATATGGATTATTATATAGTATATACTCTCTTCGTATTACCCGCCGTATTTAAGTAAACGAAACGTTTTAACTTTTTACACTATTAACAAATTACTTTGATTAATATTTGTGATTTATATAAGAATAAATATAGTATTGTGAGTACTTGTTGGAATCATCTTATTAAATAGTTTATTAATATTCTATTGTTATAATTTTTACTTATTGATAATTAAATATATTATCAGTCAAAGTTAGTTTTGTGTTGGCATATTTGCACAAGAGATTTATTTAACTTATTTAAATATAGAGGGGGTATATGTTTTCTTGAAGTCATGAACTATATTGTTGGCACTACAATTCCATCATGAGGTTTAAAAACCCATCTCTTAAGGCAAACAATATTTTTGGTCTTTTTGAACAATTTTTAAAAAGGACTTTTTGAAAGAAATAACTTATTAAAACCCAAATTTTGTGAGAACCTAGCTAATAAATTTTTTTTGTAAGAAACTACCTAATTAAAGGTAAAATGTTGTAAAATACTACTTACGGCCGAATTTCCTCCGTTGATCAAACTTTCCGGTGTTGACCATGTCTAAACACCCTTGAAACCACCGCGAGGGTTTGTTTTCAAGGTGGTAAGGCTATTTTAGAGGTGGTTTAGGGAAATCCCAAGTTAGTGAGGTAGTTTCGAGCTACAGGATGATAATCTGGGGGGGGTGTTTAGGTGATTCATCGCCAAAAAATTAATTAGGTTAACGATAGAAATCTGGCTATATATAGTATTTTAAAACATTTTGGCCTTGTTTGGTAAATGGCTTTTGCTTAGCTCTTTGGTTGGCTTTTGGCTTTTCAACTTGGTCAAACAACCAAAAAAATTGTTTGGTAAATGGCTTAATTGTTGGCTAAAAAGCCGGCTTTTCCGCCAAAAATAAAAAGCTAGTCTTACTAGCTTTTTGGTATTGGCTTTTGGCTTTTAACCATTAAAATTTAATTAATAACTAATTTTTAGTAATTAAAATTAATTTAAAGTAACTAATAATTAATAATTTTTAATAATTAATTAATAATTAGAAATTAGTAATTGATAATTTGTAATAAATAATTAATAATTAGAAATTAGTAATCAATAATTAGAAATTACTAATTAATAATTTGTAATATAATTAATAATTAGAAATTAGTAAATAATTAGAAATTAGTAATTAATAATTAGTAATTAGTAATTAATAATTAGAAATTAGTTATTAATAATTATTAATTAATAATTGATAACTAGTAATTAATAATTAATAATTAATAATTGAAAATTAATTAATAATTAATAATTAATGATTAATAATTAGTAATTAATAATTGATAACTAATGATTAAATATTAATAATTAATGATTAATAATTAATAATTAATAATTACTAATTAATAATTAATAATTAATAATTAATAATTAATAATTAATAATTAATAATTAATAATTAATAATTAATAATTAATAATTAATAATTAATAATTAATAATTAATAATTAATAATTAATAATTAATAATTAATAATTAATAATTAATAATTAATAATTAATAATTAATAATTAATAATTAATAATTAATAATTAATAATTAATAATTAATAATTAATAATTAATAATTAATAATTAATAATTAATAATTAATAATTAATAATTAATAATTAATAATTAATAATTAATAATTAATAATTAATAATTAATAATTAATAATTAATAATTAATAATTAATAATTAATAATTAATAATTAATAATTAATAATTAATAATTAATAATTAATAATTAATAATTAATAATTAATAATTAATAATTAATAATTAATAATTAATAATTAGTAGTTGATGGTTAGTAATTGATGGTTAATAATTGATAATTAATAATAAGTTTTTTTGAATATTAATAATTAATAATTAATAATTAATAAAAATTAATTAATTATCAATTATTGTTAATTAATTAATAGTAATTAATAATTATTTAACAATAATTATTAAAAATTATTATTTACTATTAATAAATAATAATAATCACTAAATAATTATTAAGTAATAAAAAATAATCATTAATAATTAATAACTATTAACTTTTAATTAGTAATAATTATTATATTAATAAAATAAATAATGAGTAAATTAATCAATAATTGTAATTTATTAATTGGTAATTATTATTATTAGCTGCAATGTGTATTACAAAGATAATAAAATATATCAATGCCCTTAAAGGTCATTTTTATATAAAACAACTAACAGCCAACAACCAACTTTACCTAACATATTTGTTAGCAGCTAACAGTCAAACAACCAACATAAAAAGCCAATACAAATAGTTAGTCAGACAAGCCAAGAGAAATAGCCAGTAGCAACATGCAATTGCCAAACAAGGCCTTTATCTTTTTTTAGGTAATTTCTCAACAAAAAAAAAAAAAAAATTTAAAAAAAAAATAAAAAATTCTCCATTTAGCATTTTTAAGATTAGTATGCGTTCTCTAATTTTGGGACTAACAAGGGGGGCCGGGAAAAATAATAATCATTTGCTCTTGATACAATGACTTATTTTCAAATTAGGAGAACTGGCCACGAACCCAACGATAAGGATGACAATCCAAAATGAATTGGATTTAGAAAGGAATCAATGAATCATGCGTACCTTGTGCAAGAGAGCTAATGAATTCATATGCTTTTGGTATAATTTGTTCAAATTTAGAATATTTTTGTCTTTTTTTTTTTTTTTTTTTTTTTTTTTAATGTTCATATAATTATTTTTAATAAATCAGGGTAGCTATTCATAGGTAAACAAAACGTATTCCCTAGTTTTTCAAGAGGAAAGACTCGTATAACAGCACATTATCAACTTCAAGGAAAGAGTTAAATAACACTAAATTAGCTAAATCTAATGAGGATAACTCAATCAAAAGCTTATGGATGAGTTAGTTTTCGAATATGGTATAAGAGGCAGTGTGACCAAAAAATCATGACTTCCGGACTTCGTATTCCATCCACCTCTTCATGTAAAATTATATTCCGCGATGGCTATATGAAGACCTAAACCGCATCCAAATTACAAGTAGTCCAACGGGACCTCATATGATGGGGTGTAATAAAGTGAGTATTATTTTTTTTATTTTTTTTGGTGTTTAGAGAGCTAAAAGGGTGGGGGTGAGAATCGATCCCAGGATCTCTTGGAAGCGGGAGGAAAGCTTTATGTATATAATAAAGTGAGTATTATATTCATAAATGAACCCGCTTTTTGATTAAGTTGGTGTTAATAAGGTTACCGTGGTAATTTTCTCAAGGATTCAAGTTGTTATGCAAGCTCAAGTTTCCAACTCAGTTCTTCTCAGACCCAACCCTTACCCGGTGCAACCTGTGCACCAGCACAGGGACCAAAATTAAAAAGGGCCTCTGACTAGTATCCCGTAAGATTTATCTAATAAATAATCTACGCTGCACATATGAAGAGAAATTTTTCATATGCCTCAATGATAAAGTGCATGAGGTAGCTAGCTTTTAATGATGGTGCAAGTTGGAATATATCTGACAAGAAACTCTCGGTTTTTAGTTTTAATTCACATGCTTCCTTTTTTCTATTCATAAACATAGAGTGCATAATCTCCTATAATTATAGAATTCCAAAGTCAAAACTAATTTAAGTATTCTACCTAATTTATCAAGAGCACGAAGGTATACAAAACGTATTTAACGTTTATTTATTTTTATGTAAAGTAAAATGAATAAAGACTATCGACCATTATTAATCTTACTTGTTTGGTAAGGACCCAAAATTATTTTACTGTTTCTCTTTCCTACCAACCTCACTTACATTACATTGTTTAATATTTCTCTTTCCTATTAACAATCAAATATATTCCCACTAACTATTTTTTATACTGTATTATAAAATTCATCTTTTGGTCCTCAGCCTATAATTTTCCTACTACTTTGTGCAACTAACATTTAGTATTGCGATTATTATGAAACGGAAAAGGTACTTTCTTTTTCATGGAATGTTATGTGCAAGGACATCCGTCACTATAACAATGGCATTGTTATTTATTTTGCCTACTCGGCTAGCTCCCGAGTTAGTTAGCCCCACTATTTATGGGTAGGGATATTTGGTTGGAAACTAGTTCGATGCGTAATTCAAATTATATTAATTAACAAATTAAATATTAAATTTGGTAAATGGTAAGTTCTAATACATTGTGTAGCGAACATATTTAATAATTTTAGGGTTTTTTTTTCGGAAACTACCTAATAAAATTCTAATTCGATGAGAATTAACCTACCTAATAAATAAGATGTTGTAAGAAACTAATACCTAATAAAAGGTAAAATATTTTAATATACTACTTTTAGCTGGATTTCCACCTTCAACCTAATTTTCCGACGTTGAGCCATCTTAAAACAGGTGTTCTCCTTATACGTAAGTCAATCTTATTCCGTGTGCTCATTTTTTTTTTTAAAGAGAATAAGATTGATTTATTATCTAGATTATGAAGAATAATCATAGTAAAATACTAACATATGATACTCCATTTTCAAACTCTAAGTGGTTAATTTTTTAGATTATTAACTTTTACATCATTGGAACAAATAAAAAATCAATTAATCTACGGTGAATTGTAATCCATTATCAACATCCATAGTGATAAGAACATTTGTTTAAGCACATGTCAAATAAAAAATGAGAATATCTGTATGTAACGCAAGTAGCTTATATTATCCAGGTCAAATCATCTAACAAAAACACATCTTGGTTTTCTCTCTCTCTCTCTTTTTTTTTTTTTTTTTTTTTTTTTTTTTTTTTTTTTGATTATTATAAAACCAACAATCAACTAATTTTCCACATAAAATTTATCATTAGCTAGCCTTAATCCTTCATTCAATTATTTTTTTTTATTTTTTTTTTTCAATCAAACTTAAAAGCTAAGTTTTAAATGACGTACATACGTTGCATGGACTTCCTTTTCACAATAACTTGCTATAAGTATCGCTAAATGCAAATATGCAATCCAAGACCACATCTCTCATTTTCAATATCACAGAGTTTTAAGATTAACTCTTCTAAGCAATCAATTCCCAATATGTTGAGAATTATAGTTTTCGTTTTTTCCATGATTTGCAGAGTTTTGGTTAATGGTGAACCAAGAGTGCCATGTTATTTCATTTTTGGGGACTCATTGTCCGATGTTGGAAACAACAGCCACCTTGTAACACTAAGTAAGGCAATTTTCCCGCCTTATGGGGTTGATTTCCCTGGAGGCGTATGGACTAGAAGGTTTACCAACAACCGGACTATTGAGGACTATATTTGTAAGTATACCTTGTTGATCAACTTTTGCTAAGCACTAATCTCCTGGTGGATACTTTTTAAGTAGTAAACACTTAGACATGGAAATGTATAATCGTTGATGTTCTTGTTTTGATCTTTTGGTTACTAAGTTAATTATTTGGTTACAATTTTATGATGGTCAAATTAAACACATTTAAATGTTGTCCGCCTAGTAAACAATCCGGTACCAGTGGCGTCTCCAGAATTTTCGAAGTGTGGGTTCGAAACTTCGGAAGTTTGGAATCGTAATTAACAAAGGAATAAAAAATATAATAATTAAATATTCAGTACATAAGTTCAAACTATGGATTACAATAGATTACACATAGAAAAATGAAAAAAAAAAAAAAACTACAGAAGCATTCTTCGAGTCTTCATACTTTGGAAGCGTTCCAATACATCATCATCACTAACTCTAGAAAATAAATCTCTCTCAAGAAAAGTGACTAAATTATCATTCAATAGTTGATCATCCATACTATTCCGCAACTTATTTTTTACGTATGTCATTGATGAAAACACTCGTTCCAAGCTTGCAGTCGCAACCGGAAGGATCAATGCTAGTCTTATAAGCAAGTAAACTAAGTTGTAAGTAGTATACTTATTTGTTTCAACAAGCATCATAGAAAGCTCATTAATACCCTTCAAGTCTCCAAACCTTGCATCTTGGCACACATCATTATTATAAAATTGAAGCTCATGACGAAGTGCAGTCATTGTCATATCATTAGTTGGAAATTCTTTGGGATATAACTCGGCAAGTCTCAACAGCTTTTGCATATCAAATGCCGCAAATGAATTGATCGGGTTTAAGCATGACACACAAATAAGGAGGAGGCCCCCATTCCTCATTATGAGAAACATCATATGTTTCTCACGGGGGTATAACTGACATTGTACCTAATATAAGTCATTTGCTGGATGTGTGATGTGGCCTCATCATTCTGACGTGTTTTACTTGGTTTGCCAGTTGTATTACTTGTGGGTATCTCACAGTCGACACCATTAAACTTCAACGTTTATGGAGTTTTCATGAAAACTCAAAATCTGGGCGAAACTCAAGTCGAAGAAACCAAACTCGAAGAAGGCACGAATTATGGGTTTTTAATTCGAATACTTTGAATCACAAGTTGAAGAGGTCCAACTCGAATTCTCGGCGAAACTCAACTCAACTCGATGAGGTCCCAACTCGAATTCTTGGTTTATCCAGGTTCTTTCTAATTCAAGTTCAATTCGAACTGGCTTCTTGTATTTTCTCAATTCGAATTGGCTTCTTGTTTTTTCGAATGTTTAAGGGTTGAGGGTCGATGTTCGGTACGTCGATTGTTTCAATTGACAGAATTATTTCGGTGAGGATTGTTAAGGGTGTTGCAGCTCCAGTTCGGATTTTTTTAGGGTTGCAGATGCAAAACCAAAGGTAAAAATGGTATCACTTCGACTTTAATTATTAATTTATTATATTATCTGGAATTAAATATTGGAATTGGTGCGATTTTCTACAACAATTAAACAATGAATTATTGCGACCATGTTAAGGTAATATTAATTGGATGTAGATGCGTGCAATTATGCTGCTCTGAAATGTTCATTTGATGGAATGAGGTGAATTATGCATTTGAAATGTTCATTTGATGGAATGAGGTGAATTATGCATTCATTGGTGCTCATTATTCGTTCTATATATGTGATATTATGTTATGGTGTGAAATAGTATTGAGTTTCGGTTTGTTATGATTGATTATGGGTAGATTAGATTAGATTGAGTATTGTGTGTAATGTAGTTAACACACTGAATTTGATATATTCATTCTTGACTGGATTATGAAAATGTCAGCGGGGAATGGTAAGCGTAAACGTACAATGGTGAGGGTTTTTTTAGATATATTCTTTAGGCTGGGGATGTGATTATGTTTTGAATTATAGTTTTATGTTTTGGTAATGAAGGTAGGGGCTGAAGATGAAAAGGGGTATGGGCTCAGTAAGAAGAGTAAGGTATGTGAGCAGAAGACCATGCATTTGTATCTAGAATTGTTTAAGGTACTACAATATGGAATTCTATGCGTGTGAAATTGGTGTTTTTGCATGATTAAGGTTTATGCATGAATTAAGTTACTAGTGTGCTTAGGATGACGGATTAAGTTATGGAGGGGCTGTCAAAGGTAGAGCGGAGGTGATGGCCGAACATTCAAAGGCCAGAAGTCGGGTAAGTTTGCTTGTTGATTCAGTGGTCAGTTGGTGTGGGATATTAACTTAATTACTGTAATTTCATTGGTAGCCTCCTAACATGAATTGCCGCATTGAGTCATTTGGGCGCATATGTCAGAAATTTGATGACAAGAGAAGACATTGGGTTTGTGAGATGGGATTTGGTAGTCTTTTACATCTTGCTTTAGATATGCATTTCCCAAGATAATTGGCATACTGGGTGACGACACGGATGGATCCAATCAGTAAAATATTTAGAAGTACCAACGGTCTTGAGTTTAGGTTTTCAAAGAATCAGGTTTGGTGGGTACTAGGGATACCAATGGGTTCTAGGACTGTTCCTTGTACTAAAACCATGACCCAACATGATCGTGAAAAGGTTCAGAGAATTATTTTGAAGTATGGTAAATCATGGAAGTCCAAGTCTGGTGGACAATCTGGTCAGGTATACATGTTTGTAGGCATACCATTAAGTTCAGATATGATGAATCGGTTGGAGGGGTACTTTGATGCTGAAGAGGAAGAGGAATTCAAGACGTTCTTGATAACTGCTTTAGAGATGGTGTTGTGTCCCACGCAGTCACCCTGGCTTGCGTGTGACCTACTACCTGTAATAAGTTGTGCTATGGAGGCAACTGAGTACGATTGGTGTTCTTTAGTGTTGTCGAAGTTGCTGGAGAGCGTACAAAATTTTGCTCGACGTTTCTATGCTAATGGGTTTGCTAGTGGATGCGGCGGGTGTGTAATATTTGTCGTAGTATGTGTTTCAGTGTATTGTTGCTTGTTTTGTTTTTTCTTGTGCTTTTTTAGTTTAGTAATTGCTTGTTTTTCTTTTACAGTTTGGCAGATATTTTACTTGGATCGGTTGGATAGGAATCCTATTCAGTGGGATGTTTTTCCAAGAATTAAAGTGTGGACTATGTAGCAGATTGGGAAGGCAGCAAAATCAGACAAATTGCTGTCCGGCGACTACGGGAAAGTAGGGGTAAGCACTTTTGTATTTATTTTATTATATTGCATAGTATGCATAGTGTTCTGCTTCAATCAAATATGGTTTAGAGTAACCTTTTTCCATTTGTATTTCTTTGTGTGGTATAAGCTATTGGATGTTGCTTACGGTGAACAACACCCAAGGGATGCAAGGGATAGTGTTGGACCCCTACAAGCTGGAGTGAATAATGTGAGGTTTGATCTTAAAGTAGTTGTTTCACCTGCGTACTTTGAATCTGAATCTGAAGTAACTTTGTTTGGATGCAGATGCATGATTTACCAGTGCCTGGGGTTAACTTCAAGGCTAGGCAAAGAGGGGCCGAATACCTGAGCTAACAGATCAATGAGCTCAGTTATTTGTATTTCATTTTAGTTTGGAATGTGTAATAATGGTTCTGG
This sequence comes from Chenopodium berlandieri, assembly GCA_034703905.1. Lineage (NCBI taxonomy): Eukaryota > Viridiplantae > Streptophyta > Magnoliopsida > Caryophyllales > Amaranthaceae > Chenopodium > Chenopodium berlandieri. Next base: position 56,205,163 of record CM068291.1, read on the forward strand.
AATAATCTTATAGGATTTGGATATTCTTATTTTTAGTTTGTTGAATACTCAATTTTCAGTTTGTCAATTGACGAAATATTATTCGGATTAATATTCCAATTGTTTGTTGTATTAATAAAATAAAAATAAAATAAAAAAATAAAAAAATAAATAAAATGTTGTAATAGAAATTACTTGTGAAGGATCAATAGGGTAATGGAATTAAAAAAAAAATGTCAAGGTCTACAGGGTTGTATGGCAAAAATGTCAAGGTCTTGAGATCAGTTTCAAGGCGGAATAAACTAATTCACCTTTCAAAGTCAAGGTTTTGAGATTTAGTTCAAAACTTTTGGACAGAATGTAATAATGCGAGTTAAAGTAAAGTAAATTAAGTATGAATTAAATGAGACCCGTTAACCCGTAGGATTTCCATCTTTAAGAGACCTAAAGCACCCTAGTAAATACAATTGTTGCTTGTGTGTGTTGTTGATAATTCTTGTGTGTGTTGTTGTAGGCATTGTAGAGAGCTGAAATTTAAGTTAGCCGTTTAATTCTTCGTACAGTAGTTGTTAGGCTTCAAAATTAACGTTTGAATCTAGAAGCAAGTTTAGTATTAAACCAGATAAACGTTTAAACTTTAAGATAAACATTAACTTCACAAATATATCCAATATATTCAAACATTTAAACAAGCAATCAAAGTGGCCTTAAATAATCCTGCCAAAATAATAATGGACTTCAACATATTAAATCTACACTTCGACGTACGCACCAATTTGTGCAGCCCAATAACATGATACCTGTGTTACATTTGGTTTGACTTCCATCATATAGGTAAATAAAAATAACATACATGAAGGTGGAGTATTCAATTTCCCCCTTGATGGAAGTCAAAACCACCATTAAAGAATGAATATGCCGCAAAATAACCAAGCATCCAGCATTAAAATATACTAGTCTTTTTCTCCCCCTTGGGAAGGAAAAAAAAGTTTGGAACAAAGATTAAAAATAAGTTTTAATACAAACCAACGAAAAAAAATTAGTTCAAAGAGTAGACAAAAACATTAGAACGCCTTGACATCAAACATTAGAACGCTTGCAGCGAACATCATCCCTAGATTTCTTTGCCCACCTTCTATGAGCCTCTCTCAGAATCTTGTCCTTCATCATCTCATCAAGCCTCCTCTGCTCTTCCACCTTCCTATACTTCTTCACAACCCCAAACTCTTCAACAATAAGGATAGATGGCTCGGTTCGCAAAGGGCGAAGAATAGGCCGGTTCCTTACACTTCACTCACAATTGAGAAGAACATTGGCAGGTTTTTCACGAGCATGTTCAGCAGCATCCTCATGTAGAGGCATAATGCTACCGGTTGTTGTGAAGGTAAGGGAGTTTAGATAGAACATCTGATTGATTTTGGCATTAACAATCGACAGCAGTTCATGGGTTTCATCAAGTTTGGTTTCAAGATCTTGGAACAAAGTCATGGTATCATGACGTAGTTCATCAAGACTGAATTCCAAAGCATCAAGGGGGGAAGAGGAAGTAGAGGGGTTAGCAGGGCCTTTTCCTTTGGCCACAGAGGATGGCAGAGCAGAAAGATCGTCTGAAGATAATTCAGAACGAAGCGTCCGAGCTCTCCGTCAGGAAGACAAAAGATCCCAAGTTTATTAAAAGACTCTATACCAATCTTTGGAGTCATGTTACTTTCAATTTCCTCATTTTCCAGAGAAATATCAAAATACTGAAAAATTTATGGCAGAAGATTGGCGTAAGGAAGAGGAATTGGCCGGGAGGAAGAAACACAATGAACCATGTGGTTTAAAATGATATAAGGAAGATCAATGTCATAGCCATTTAGAAGCAGGTAAATTAATTCAAGAGTCTTATCAGTGAGAAGTTCCCTGGAATTTGTACGGGGAACGATGCAACGAACAAGATAAGTAAAAATTATTTTTGGTTCAAGCTTCAAAGAGGAATGGGTCAATTGCTTGGATTTTGGAATATCATTTAACAAAAATTGTTCCCAGGCCTTAGAAATGCAATCTAGGCGAGAAGGATAAGAATCCCTAGAAAAATCAGGAGATGTGTTTAATTAGAATGTGATCCAAAGTAGATACACTGAGCGAAATTTCTTTCCCTTTGACTGACGTTGCAAGGGTAATCTCCCCTCGATTTTTCTTGACAACCATATTGATATAAAACAAACGAGTAATATGGGGATAAGCTATATTTGAAAGAGATGACATTTTAAACATGGAAGATTGACAAAAAAGCTTAAAGCAGTTTAGGGAAGCAGAATTAATCAAATCGATATCCATCTTCTCAGAAAAACAAAGTTTACGCGACGGGAATGGAAACCGTCTTTACATTTTCCATGAGTTTGATTATTTGTAAACCAAGCAGAGGGAATAGATGAATGTACCTCGACTTCAGGATTAGGCTCAGGAATTATCCTTTGACACTTAATCAACCACAACTAATACACATTATGCAGAAGAATCAATCATTAAACGATCTTGGAGTTGTGGGTTATGGGCCCACAATGAAAACTTTAGAACAAAAATCTTAAACAAACTTTTTTAACACAAAATGAAGCATGCATTACTTGGGCAAAGCCCTTAAAAACTATTACATGCTAATGTCCAAAGAATAGCTTATATGCAAAATGCATTCTCTGAACATAGTCCAACCAATGTACCATACTACTATGCTTCTAATATTGTTTTTAAAACAGACAACTAGAGAAAGATAATACAACCAGAAAGAGCTAAGTGGGGTGAGGGAGAGCATTGAGATAAGCTTCATAAGCAGCAGCAACGCTCATAATTAAGGGCAAGAAGCAACAGTTTAGACAATATTAATTGGGTTCTTGAGCTTTCGTAAGTTCTTCTGGTGTTTCTTTCCTACTAAATGCATATTAAGACCATTATTGCTTGTGCAGCTGATTTTACAAACATCACACCATGGTTCTTCGATTTTTCTTTTCTTTGAAAGGTTGTATTGTGCATTGGTTTCCTCGGTACTCACTGGAACAGGCGTTTTAGCAGCAGCTGTGGTTGGAATAATTAAGGGCAGTGAAGCAACAGTTGAGACAGTATTAATGGGGTTCTGGATCTTTCGTAAGTTCTTTCCACTAAGTGCATATTAAGATAATCATTGCTTGTGGAGCTGATTTTACAAACATCACACCATGGTTCTTCAATTTTTCTTATCTTTGAAAGGTTGACTGTACAATCCGATTATCAACAAAAATTCCCAAAAATTGGTGAAAATAAATCAGAAAGAAACCAAAGAAAGAACTTCGAATTTCACAAACAGTGATGTGCAAAGATTGGATCAGATGAATATCACATAATCTAAATTAAAATAAGATAATAATCGAATTATTAAAATTAAGAATCTGCATTAACTATAGATTAATTTATAGTATAATTATTAATAATAAAAAAGTAGGAAATGTTGAAAATATTACACTACAATTGAGAAAAATGGACTAAGTAAATGGAGAAAGAGGTCAAGTTATTTTATTAAAGGTATGCAACATACTCACAGTTGAGTTCACATGTTTATGCTTTACTCCATCAAGAACACATAAAACTCAATCATAAATCATAAACAACAAACAAAATTTCAACAACTATCCATTTTTTAGAGAAAACGAAAACATACCACAGAATAAGTAACAGGGGCAGATTGTTTGACAACACAATTTGCTGAAGCAGCACCCGGGTCCGAATAAACAGGTTGTGCTCCAAAACCCGGAATATTTGATGGATATTGCCTAGGGTACAACCATAAAGAGGAAGAGAGACAGAAGGGTTAGAGGAGAGAGATTGAAATTGAGGAGGGTGTGAGAATGAAGGATTATGAATTGAAGGTGGCATAGATTGCCCAGGAAAATAAGGGTGGTTGGTATATGATGCTTGATTATTTGGTTCATACATATATTTTTTTTTTGGTAACCTTATTCCGAATTTACAGGAAAAATGAAATTTGGGAGTTTAAGAAGAAAGGAATAATGGAGAAACTGTAGATCTGGACAAGAGAAGAGAAGAAAAGAGAAGGGAAGTAGTAGGTTAGGAACGTTTGTAGTCAAAGAATACAAAGAGGGGAAGAGCGAAAGAGTGAGTGTACGGGGGTATGTGTTCAATTGGACATTTCACATTTGTAGTCGAAAGTCTAAACGAACCTAGATAGCCGTAATAAAAAACAATGTCGGAATTCTTTGCTACCTCTACTTCTTCTTCACTTTTGAGGTCATTTGCTTCATGCGGTACTCCTTCAAAAGCTTAGAATTTGCCGGATCAATCTTGTGATTATGCTCTAAGTGCACGGTCTTCGACACCCACATGCCATTTTCATTAACTTTAGCATAAACACGGGCCTCACATTCGCACTTTTCGAAGTCCTCTTCCTACGACTTAACTCATCCTCACATACCACCCCTTCAACTAAACCACCTGAACCTCCAACACCCATTGCCCTCTTCTTTGCTTCTCTCCTAGCCCTCATGTCGGGTTTACCCCAACACTCACACTTCCACGTGTTTGCAATTCTTTATTTGTCCGCCGTCTTAGAATTTACGCCTTGAACCCTTGACACTCTAAACCCCATCTGCTCAGCATACTCCTTATAGTAGGCTTCAACCTCTTGCTAAGACCGGAAAACCATCCCTTCCTTAGGCTCCTCAAAAATTACACTTATTTCGTTGCTACCAACCATAGTGTGAGTCGTATGAATTGTTTCACGGGGGATAAATACCTAACATTCATGTCAATTGCACCTACACCAACTACACCAACACCCTGAGCACAACTATCTGCAACAACTATGTCTTCTATACCCTCCATATCATTGCCCTCCTCCATATCAACGTTACTCCTAAACTTAACGACACTGCCACAATCACCAACACCAACCTCACTGCCCCTAATAACGCCTTCAATTTCCATTTCCATAATATCAGTCATAATATCAGTCTTCTCCATCAAAAACAATTCACCCTTCAAATACAGAACACCAACATAATTACAATACAAATTAAACCAGTTAATCAACCAACCAACACGTTTTCACAGCACAAATTCAACTTAACACAGAAATACAACTAACCAACACAAATCAACAAACCAACACGTTTTCACAGCACAAATTCAACCTAACACAGAAATACAACCAACCAACACAAATCAACCTACCAATTGAACGACCAACAAAGTAACACTACCAATTTTCAAAAATTAACACAAATCAATAGAGGGATTTGTTTCACATGATACGAAGACAACACATTATCAAAAAGTATAAATTGCATTTTCAACAAAATCATTCGGCCATTTTCAGCAACCTCAAACCCATTTTAACAGAGGAATTTAGCCTCATAATACCATTACTTTCAAAATTATTCTGATTTCGGTCGCAATTATGAATTCAATTTCATGAAATGTTGTCGCATCAAAACCCTAGAACAGAACGTTACTCACGACTGGAAGAAGCGACGAAGAAAGAGAACAGAAAACAACCTGCTAATTCAAAGATGTGCGTTTTTTCAACTGGGTTTGGAAATTGGGTCCCTAGAACAGAATAAAACTCACGACTGGAAGAAGCGACGAAGAAAGAGAACAGAAAACTACCTACTAATTCGAAGATGTGCGTTTTTTCAACTGGGTCTGGAAATTGGGTCTGGAAGCTGTTCAACTCGAAGATGTGTGAAGATGGTGTGAAGATGTGTGAAGATGTGATGTGTGAAGGTGTGTGAATATTTTCCCGCCAAACCTCAATAATGTAACGCCATCTGTCAAACAGATTAACACAAGGATGTCCCCACTCAGCACCACTCAGCAAATTGACACATAGGCGAATCCGACTCAGCATCCAAGGAAGTGAAAAACATCACTTTAATTTCAGAAATGCCATTATGAGAAACCCTTATATTTCTCACAATGAGGAACAGAGATATCCTCCACAAATAAGTAACTCCATATTTTCTTCATCAAATCTACTATTGAGCTCTTAGAGTTGTAAATCAATGACACTTATAAACATTTCTATCCGAAATCGATGAAGATTTGAAACTTTGGCAAAGAAGCGTCTTGACCTTCCACGAGGAACATACATATCATCCAAAGTAAGAACTTCTACATTATGTTTAACACAAAAACAAACCACAAGATGTAAAAAGTCTTCCCCCCCATGGTCCCTCATTTGTCGTAATCCCTCCTTAGTCTATTTAACATATGTCATGGCATTAACAATATCTTTGTCCCCTTTTTGCAGAGTTTGACACAATTTATCAGTATTCCCAAATATTTCAGACATCAAAAGTATCATAAAAACAAATTCAAATGATTCAAATGTAGACATAACAGTGATAGCCTTCACACGATCATCCTTATAAAGCTTATTTGATCCAATCTTCTCAAGAACTTTAACAATAGTAGCATACAATGCGGTAACATTTGAAACAGTTTTGTAATGTGATCCCCACCTAGTATCACCAGGCCTACCTAAGCCATGTTCTTGGTTTAAACCTTGCCCACTTTCAATTTCTCCTAGTTCTAGGTGAAGAACAAGTTGAAGACCTTTGTGACTTCCCGGCACGTTTCCAAAATGACTCTAAACTCATGGTATATACTACTACACATACATGATAAATGCAAAATGAATGAATGATAATAAATTCAATAATCAATATCAATTAAACAAAAAATCAGAAATAATAATCAATATCAATTAAACAGAAATTATTGGGCTCAAATACTCAACTCAAATAGTCAAATATCCGGTCACAACTTCAGTTTCTAGAGGAAAAATCCCCAAATCGGCTGATCAAAACCAATCTTTAGTTTCTAATCGGCTAATCATATTAAAAAAAAATCATTTAGGACTTATAATGAAGATAAAACTATAGAAAAACACAGTCAAAACCAACCTTCAATTTCTTGAGGAAAAATCCCCAAATTGTAAAGTAAATTAGCGAAATGAAATTCAGCAATTTACCAAAAAAAAAATCGTCAGACTGTCGGTGTCAGAGCACCTGATGCGTGGCTGATGACGCGTCGCCTGCAGGACAGAGGAACGGCGGCGGCCGGCGGCGACTGTCGGCTGGGGATTTAGGATTTTAGGGTTAGGGTTTTACAATTTGGGGGAATGAGGAAGTGTAGTGTTCTGTCTTGAGGATCGAGGAAGCAGTATAATGTAGAAAAAAAAAGAAAAAAAAAAGTGTGAGTTATGGGTTTTGAACCCACAAACTCGTGTTTGATGGGAGGTGCAAAAAACCGCTAGGCTGCAGCGAGCTTTACTTCTTGACGTATATCACACAAATATTCTATTTAAACCCTTTTTCGCTTTTTGTTTTTTTTTTTTTAATAAAAACTTTTCAATTTTTTTCAAAAAATCAGTGAGTTCAATGAACCCACTTGAACCCATATTGGATGCACCCCTATGACTGGTACTAATTAAACAGGGACGAACATACATAAATTACAATCAGGTAGATATTGAAGGATTTGAAGCTCGAAATTCTAATCCTCGTAATGGGAAACTGTCATTCATTGATCTCATAAGACTTAATGATATGTTCACTAAGAATTGGCAAGTTTTGTTTGATCCACTTTTAAAATTTCGTTCATACATCCAATAAAGCTATAATATGTAATATTGTAACGTAACGAATATGCCAAATACATTGGATGCATTATTATATATTGATTTATTGGATCTACTGAGAGGTGTCAATTTCGCATCCAGTTATGCTGGAATCCTCATTGAAACTGGATTTGTATTGGTATGATCATAAATTATACTCGTATACTACACATTTTTTTTTTTTTTTTTAGGCAAGCAATTATATTGTACTTTTAACAATTAACAAACCACAAATTTTCAAGCATGACAAGCTAGCTAGGTTATAGTTCATAAATAAATGATGATTGATTCTAAATTCATACTTACAATATATTTTGTACGCGACACAAGACTACATTTTCTACTAAACATATATAATCTTGTGTATTCAGCATAATTTTTTTTTTTTTTTTTTTTACATTTTATTTGAGGGTGATCGTATATGGTTGGATCGACAAATACAAAATTATATGAAGACCATCTTAAAGCCCCATCTTAAAGCTTCAATTTATGGTTCGTGGTCCAGTTTCTAACAACTTGAACAAGTGCTTGTACATTGTAAATATTGGTAGCAATGACTACATTAATAATTACTTCTTGCCACAATTTTATCCTTCAAAAAGGCTCTTCACCCCTGATGAGTATGCTAATCGATTAATTGCTCGATATAGATTACAATTACGGGTATGTTCTTTGTTCCTTCTCTCCGATCCCTCTAAACCCTATATACGAAGCAATTTATTTTTACCAAGAAGTGAAGTTAGCTAACATACGACGACTATGTCTACAAATTAATCTTAGTTTTGTTTTTGTTCTGTGTTAGACGCTATATAATACTGGCGCTAGAATGGTAGCAGTTTTCGGCATTGGTCAACTAGGTTGCGTGCCGGCTCAAATGATTATGAACAATACAACTCAATGCGTGGCTGAAGTTAACCAAGCCGCAAATATATTCAATACAAAGCTTGAATCGCTTGTGGATAATTTCAATGCAAGGCTTCCTGGGGCCAAATTTACGCTCATTAATTTCTTCGCCTTCCAAGCTTTAAATCCCCTTCCAGCAGGTACATCGTTTGACAATGAAATAGTGTTTGGTCCCAAGCAATGGCAAGATCATTAAATTGCATGAAATCAGCTATGACATGTTTGATCCATGACTCAATCCTCTTTTATCAAATAAACGGGTAATGATATATGTAGCGCTTAGGGCTATATATAAGCATTAAATATACTTCCTAAAATGGAATTACGTTGGAAACTCATGACAAAATCACGCGTAGATTAGTGTAACTAATGTTAATTTATCCTCAATATTTCAATTTTTAGATTCTTATATACATAGTTTATCATTTTCCCAAATAAAATTACGGTGTATATTTTAAATTTTATATACCCCCTTCTTCTCTTAATATTATTCCAATTTTCCTTTATTGTTCATCGCTTTGAGTTTGATTTATACTAATTTTGGTTGTAGCTTGTAGGGACCACACCTTTTCCTCGAACAACCATTACATTAACCCCACTGCTTTATTCTCTCATCAACTCTTTTCAACCAAAAACTTAAAAAAAAATAACGTTACTTTTATGGGGCAAAAAATAAGAAAAGGAGGGAGCATTGTAATTAACTATATAATTAAATGAACATATAACATAACTTAACAGAATGACATCTAGTGTTAGAATTTTTTTATTTGAAGATGTTGCATATTTAAATTTTGTATAAACTATACTTCATATTTTTTTTTAATGGAGTTAAAGCTATGTTAGTATGTTACTTGAACTCTTAATTTTACCTCATATACCTATAACAGCCCTCGAACTTTGGACATGAATATGATACTTGGACAATTTATTTTTAGTTCTAAATCATGGAATCAAAATAATCAAGTCAGACACTTAACACATGTATTCTTGTCTGATAGAGTATAAAAACATATTCTTGAGCTTCAACCATAATTTTAAACTTTTGGTTAAGATGGTCCTTTAACATGGTATCAGAGCCAGTGTGACACATAGGTCACGGGTTCGAATCTCATCCACCCCTCCTTTCAAAGTGAAATATGGTATGAGGTGGGCCGCCAATGCCGCATCCACACTTCAAGCCCAACGGGCTCTCGTGTGAGGGGGCGTGATAGAATATAAAATATATTTTTGGATCTCAACCATCAGCTTAAACTTTTGTCTGAGTTGATCCTTTAACATTGTCGGTCATGGGTATCTGAGTCCGAGTAACATAGTACAAAACAACTGAACTTCTAGCTATAAAATCTGATGCGAAAATCAAATCAACTGATGCAGATATCAATACGAGCTCGCCTTGTTGCACATTAAAAATTGTTTTCGAGTGAGCCTCACAGTACACCATGCGCCAATCGGGACTTATATGCGTACTTTGACGGAGTTCATCCAAGTGATGTTATGAATGGAATGGTAGCAGAAGCTGCATATAACACTTCAGATCGTAGGATCGCTCGTCCGATGAATATCAATCAATTGACAAACAACTCAGAAGGGCAAAGCTACATACTGATGTAAGTGATATCATTATTGTTGCTCCAAATTTGCGGTTCTTTGATCAATATCTCATATATGCGATTATTCCGCTTTTTTTTTTTATTTTTTTTTTATTTTTTATTTTTATATATATATTTTTTATTTATTTATTTATTTCATTTTTGTGTTCATAATTTTTTTTTAAGATTACAGATTGATGTGATATCTGAATTTTTTTTTTTAATTCTTACTATACGTCCTCTTTTACTAAAATGTACAAAGTATTTGTTCATGTTAGAAATAAATTGGACCATATATAATAAATTAATTTTTTTTTATCTTCAGTTGGAAAGGTTATCTTATGACCCCATCGTTGTTAATTATCATCCTATAGTGCAATAGCCAAAATATGTATATTTGTTTATTCAGCATTGTATTTCTAAATTTGTACCTGGTATTTAAAAGCTCAAACTAGCATTACATACGTGTTTTCTCCTCCCAAATTAAAACCAATTTGACTATTTGAGCTTTGTATATGTTTCTGTCACAAAATAAATTGGTATTAGCTTGAGTAGTTTACCGGGATTATATACTTGTCATTCTCTCTCTCAGTCTCTCACTAATTCAACGTGAGATAGAAGAACAGTTTCTATATGAATTAGGCAAATTTGACCACAATACTCTGAAATATGGCTTAGGTGCAGTGAGCACCCTGACCTTTTGTATTAGCTAAAACACCACTAATTATGGTGTTAGATGCGACACTTGTATTAAATGAACCTTTTTGTAATTTAGAATACACACATGTGGTTTAATAATATTGCATTAATCCTTTTCTGAACCATTTTATCTTATACTTTTTACTTGCATAATTTTAACCATAATCCGAACGCAGGATATATGCCGCACCTATCACTCTAGCCAGCAAATTAATTATTACTTGGTCCCCCAGACCCCCACTAGTTATAAACTTATAATCATTGACATTAAAACTAAAGTTTAGCAATAAATTAAATGAGACTGATACAACTACAGTCTGTAGCAATCAAATCTTATATTCCTATGGCTACGCAATTTTGCTTACAAGACTGTATAAGATCCATTTGAAGATGATTCTGATATTATTTCAAGGACGACTATGACCCGCAACGGACGTATAGCCGTGTCATCATTTTTCTTCTTTTCATTTTTATTTATGTTGGTTGAGTAACAAGTGCAACTAGGGGTGTTCGCGGTGCAGTTTGGTGCAGTTTGGATCTTATACCGCATTCAAATCGTATCAAATCGCAAAATTAGGGTTTGTAAATTTTTTTAAAACCGCACCAAACCGCACTTCTAAAAAACCCGCATTAAACAGTACCGCAAAATGCGGTGCGGTTTGCGGTTTAGCCATACTTTTTTAAAATTATAATTATTCTTTTAAAACAAAACTTTTATTTTATTTTGTAGTTATTAATTTATAATTCAAATATTAAACTCTTTTTTTTAATCTTTAATTAACTATTAGTCAAAGATTAGTTCATATATTTTAGTTCTTTTATATTTTTTTAATAAAAAAATAGTATAAAAACCGCAAATCGCATTAAAGTGCGGTTTACGGTGCGGTTTGGTCTAAATAATTTTTGAAACCGCACCAAACCGCAAACCGCGGTTTGGTCATTTTCAAAATCGCACCGCACTTTGTACAGCCGTAAGTACAACACAAAATACATACAAATGAGATGAAAGATATAAAGCTATATTGTACTCTCTGTGTGAAACTAATTGATATAATTAAACAACATATATGTCAATGCACTATTTTAATTTTACAGGTAGTTTTTACATAATTAAATACTTTGTATATTAGTGAAAGAGATAAGAAAAGTGATATAATAAAACTATATATTATTATATTTTAAAACACATTTCATGATAAATTTTGTTATTACTCACTCGGTCCCTATTTTTTTGTCACTTAACCAAAATTTGAGATAACTTTTAATAACTTTGACCTCTCACTGATCTATAAGTGATAATATAATCATGTTAGATTTTGGTGGATTTGTCTAATTATATTATTCCTCTGTTTTTCAATACTTACAACACTTCCCTATAACGAAAATGTCATAATACTTAGCTTGCAACACACTATAATTGGAAAATTAGTTTGAGAAAAAGTTTTACTATTTCCATATTTTATAGTATGTGGACCAAATCATACTTCTAATAACGAACCCCTCACCCCATTTAAAGTGTATTAAACCATATGAACCTCACTTTTCATAAATGTCGTGAAAAAGTGTGTGTTTCAACTATTAAAATATGGAGGAAGTATTTTACTACTTCGTAATATCAAATTATTATAATTTTCATGTTTATAAAAATCGAGGTATATGTTTAGGTCAAAATCTGATCGCCAGATTAGACCAGGTTCAGTAGGACAACAGCTAGACTAATTTAATAAATATGCAAATGCTGATACGGGTTCAAGGAACGAAGATAAATGATTAAAAGGAGGAGAACAAAGGAAAAAGGGAGAGAGAGAGACGATATGATGACGCAGATAACCCTAGGAATAAGGGTAAAAACCGCGGGTGGCATTGAGTCCACCAATCTACTAACTTGAGAATTAAGTACAAGTACAATGTAGGTTGTAGTTTGATCAAGAATGAATCTATGACTTAGTTCTAATTGCTAATTGCTATGAAATGTAAAGCTTAGGGTTCGTGTCTTGTTCGTTTACAACGGTTTTTATCCTATTTATAAGAGAAAATCCTTTTAAAAGCATTTCAACGGCTCCTTCCCTGATTTCGTGGAATCCGAAATTAATTACCAGGTTCAGCCCCGAATTTCATGCCATGCTCCACTACTACAAAAAGGCCAAAGAGACCTGTCATAAATGGCGTAAGAGACCTGTTTAGAAGAGGTCTCTAGCTCACAGGTCTCTTTGATTAAGAGACCTGTTCAATTGAACAAGTCTCTTTGTAATCAATAAGAGACCTGTGAAGTATGGCAACAGGTCTCTTTGCATGTAATTGCGTCATACATTTACGAAGGGAAAGAGACCTGTTATGTAACATAGTAGGTCTCTTTCATACAATCAAAAAGACTTTTTATGTTAGATAACATGTCTCTTTTATCTATAATTTTTGAAAAAAAAAATAAAAATTAAAATTTCGACGATATATTTATTAATTGAATTTTTATTTTTAAAAGAATAAAATGGCTAGAAAATTTAATGTATAGAACGTAACAATTGAATATACATTTTTATTAAAATTAACAAGTGTATGAACTTAAATAATTTACAAGTAAATTATAAAATGAAACAATTAATTGAATTAGGTCTCCATTGACCAACTTCCTTGATCGAGTTTCTTGAATTTCCTGGTGACTTGTACACCATTAAGAATATCAGTATAAAAAAAAAAAAAGTATAAAAAAAAATTCCAAGGCTTGTATTTCTGGTAAAACAAAAAAAAAAAAAAAAAAAAAAACTTAAATATCAACAACGAAAAAACTTAACATTAACCCACTTGCAGCCTTCATTAAAATCAACTCTTAAGCACCCAAATCAATACTATTATCCAAAATGCAAACAAGAAAAATCCTCAATTGACCCATCAACACCAACATTAACATTATTTTTTCGCATACACCCCCCTTCACTTAGAACTGAAAAAAAAAATAAAAAAATATACCCAAATTAACATGCTAATGTAACAAAAAATCATTAAAAAGAGCAAAGGCCTTAACCTTGCACAACACCACCGTAAAATAACCCCAACCACCATAAAAATAAACCAGAAAATAGCGAATCCCCGTATGAACGAACCACCCCCAATCCCGAACGAACCACCCCAACCCCGTAAAAAATCACCCCTAATCCCGAATAAACCACCCTAACCTCATAAAAAACCACCCCCTTATCCCGAATAAACCACCCTAACCCCATAAAAAACCACCCGTATAAACCACACCCAATTTCATTATAAAAACCCTAGCTGCCCACGAAAAAAAAAACTTACCCAATATAAACCCAAAACCACCATGATAAATAAAAACTTCTTGTCACCCACTCAAAACCTTTAAAAATATTGAAATAAAATAGAAAAAAAAAACCTTTTTTATCACTTCAATAATTGCTTTATTTGGCCAAATTTAACCATCAAACTCTAAATCTAGAGTTTTTATGGTCAAAATTGACATTTAAATCCTCAAACTTGAGTTAAGGAGGAAACGCGGGCGTTAAAGAGGGGGATCTTAATTGCAGCGGCACCGTTAAGGTGGAGGATCTTGCAGCTGCGCCGTTGAGGGTGGAGGATCTTGCGGCGGCGTAGTTAAGGATGTCGCGTTGTTGAGGTAGAATAAGAAATGAGAGGAGAGGATAGTAAGTGATGAGGCCGGGTAGGTTAAGGGAGTATGAGGAGAGAGGGCTGTGCTTCAAAACTCTATGAAAGAATTACAAGAGAAAGTAGTGGGCTTTATTTATCATAAAATAATAATAATAAAAATAAGAAAAGACAGTTGTATCCTGTAAAAAAAGAAAAAAGAAAAGTCGTGGGCCCATAAAAACATAAGAGACTTGTTAAGTTAGACAACATGTCTTCTATTTCTTTCCATTTATACCTTTTGACATTATAGAGATCCGTTATCCCTGATATTAGGTCTCTTACATCAAAGAGACCTGTTGTATTGACCAACAGGTCTCTTATTAGAGGTTTCTTTGCCCATTTTTATAGTAGTGCTCTATTTGTGCTTATCCGTTGTCTTTTTTACTTGTTCAAACTAACAGTTGAAAGGAATGGTGTTCTTCGAACAAGTGTAATATTCTGATAGAGGGTTCAGAACTAATTAGGAAAGCTAATTATTCAGTGAGGTCAAGTGATCAGAATGCCTAGCTGGAGCCGCTTCTAATCAGCAATATTAATATGTAATTTATAATACAACTTGCTCTTGACTGAACCCTTCGGGTCACACCGAATCGTGTAACCGAGCCAAAGCGGCGAAATTAATCCGAAGGATTTAACAAGTCGATAGAGATTTTACGAAGTAAGATGTCGGATTTCGAGCTTATAGCGTCAAAGCTGAGCGTCGAAAGTCGAGCCAAATTTTGGAATCGACGAGACAAAAAGTTAGTCAAACAACAAGTCAACATGCATGAAATCCTATCCTTGCAATGGCCTAGCCATGCAAGGGTTAGGTGGGCTAGCATGGCTAGCCAAAGTCCTTACCCCAAGGTGAGGCTTGGCCGCAAGCTCAGCATGCATCGCATGCATAGGCTGGGCGAGCTGGCCGAGCAAACCATGTAGGCAAGGCTGGCCAGCTAAGCGAGCATGCATGCGGGCGTGGTGCGCCAGCAAGGCTCGCTAAGCCTCGATGGCAGTTGCAACGCTTAGTTTAGCAGCCCGCATTAGCGTGCGAGGCTTGCTCGCTGGGCCGCGCATGTGTGCGGGCTGACCAGTATGCCCAGCCAAGCACCAGGCCGCCAGCAAAGCGTACTTTGGTGCCCAAGGCTGGGCGCCAGCTTGTCGTGCACCATTGGAGCCGGTTTTGGGGAGGTTCTTGCTTAAGGAGCAAGGAGAACTTGTGGTCCTCACCTACTCCCTTGCTCTCCTTGTGACACTTGTTGCTTGCTAATTGAATTGCTATTTTAATTTAATTTAGAATTAAATTAATTCATTCTCTATGGTATTTCACCAACTTTCCCACATGGAAAGTTGATGGAAACTCATGAGAGTTTTTCCGTATAAGTGCCCACCTTGGGTAATGGGAAAACTCACTTGAGTAGAACTCCAAAGGAATCTCCTATTAAGTGAGAAAGCCTTAAGTTCGTAAAACTCTAGTAATTTTGGTTTAACCCCGTCTAAGCTACGAGGTAAGGGCCGGTTCGGTGATCAAGAGTGTGAGACGTTGGAGGTCTTGCATTTGCGGGGCTTGAACTTTTCCAAGTCCAAGCTCAATTAGTGAGCGAAGAACGCGTCAAGGGTGAGCTTCTTTCTCTCTCTTCTCTTTATGTGTTTGTGTTTTATTTGTTTGCATGCTATTTTGTTATGTTGTAATTATTATGCATGCGATCCGGTTTTAGTGTTTTGTTTCCGCACGATGTCGGACACCGCAAATCCCAACAACAACTAGTTGGAGTTTATGGTTCTATTTTTATGGCACTTCTCTTGACTTATTCAAACTTCGATTCTCTTAGAATATTTCTTGAAAAGACCTTCATTTAACTTCCCTTGACTTCTGGCAACTAGGTCATTGATTTCGTAACAACCTGTAACCTGCAATTTAGCAACCTACAGACATTTAAATCTGTAGTGATAATTTAGGCATAACAGTATAAGTGTTTTAATATGCATCTTGAAAACCGTAAAAAGTCAAATGAGGAAAAAAAAGAAATAAGGACATAGGAAGTATAATACTTTACAAAAAAAATTATATGGCCAAACTTAATATATGAATAGTGAAAAATGTCTTTACATATGAATTTTTTTTGAGATAGAACGATTAATGTATTTTACATGGACCCTCAATTCTGACCATTAAAAATCTTGTTAATATGTTATCTTCTCATCTATTCAACAAACTAGACAATTCAGATGCAATGTATAGGAGTTTATTATTTGGGAATTTGTATTTCGGAATTTGTGTTCGTTATATGTTCATTCTACGTACATTCCTTTGAAAATTCTACAGTAGTTATTTTAATTATTCTCAATTTTTACTGATCGATTTTTTTTTTTTTTTTTTTTTTTTTTTTTTTTTTTTATGGTCAAACTTATTATATATAAATATTTTTTGTTTTTGGAAAATTTGTTAAAAAAATCTATTAAACGCCCAATTTGCAGAAAAGAACCTTTTAAAAGCTTTATCAGAAAAGAAAATCCGAAGTTATATTTTTTGGTTAAAGGCAACCTAGTACCATTAATTCGCTTAATTAACTCGTAATTTCTTCTAATTACTCTCTAACTCTCACTAAACCACTTTATAATAAATTTATCTATAAATTAAAAATAAAACAAAACCAACACTCCACCACCAGCCAGCCACCCCCGCCCTATCCCCCTCCCTTGGCAGCCGCCCGCCTCCCTCAACTGAACCGCCGCCTTGAACCCCTCACCCCGGCAACCCACCTCCATCTCTGGTAGACGACCCCCTCCCTTTCCCCGTTGCCCCGCTGCGACCATCCACACCTCCCTAAACCCTAGCGTTGACAACCCTCCCCTCTATCGGAAAGCCAAACCTACTCAAATAGAAAGAAAAAAAAAATTCAACTTTTTAATTTCTCTGTTCGTCAATGGGGAACAACAACGATAAGAAGACGAAGACATACACAGGAACAATGAAGCGTATCGATAAACACGACAAAGGCTACATAGTTCCAGACATGGAGGTCAAAGCTTCCCATCTTCTCTATCCTCTAACACCATCCAAAAAAAGTGCCGAGTAAGATTCAATATCAAATTCAGTGAATCAAACCCTCAATTCGAAGCAATTGATGTCATTCCAATTAAAATCAAGTGTTTCAAGTGGTGGCTTGCTGGTGCTGGAGTGGTGGTTTTTGTTTTTTGTTTTTAATTTATATATTAATTTATTTATTAAGTAGTTAAGTGAGAGTGATGGGGATTAGAATAAATTAGAGGTTAATTGAGTGAATTAGTGGTATCGGGTTGTCTTCAACAAAGAAATTTATTTTGGGTTTTCTTTTCCGATAAAGCTTTTTAAAGCTAAGCTTTTTTTTTTTTCCACAAAATGGTGCTTTTAAAAGAATTTTTTGACATATTGTTTTCCTTTGTTTTTTTAATTCTTTTTTCAAAAATTAATTTTCTGAATTTACGAAACAAATATTTCATAATTAATTTTCGGAAAAAAAAAAGGAATTATTGAAAAAGTTATAAATTTTTTTTAATAAGTTTAACTAACAAAAAATATAAATAAAAAATTAGGTAATGAAAATTTAGTATATTAATAGTCATTTGAAAGATGGCTATCATAAAAACATCCGCATTCCTTTTGTTTCGATGCATGTATTGTTAGAAAGGAATCAGTGGAAATTAAACTGAATGTTACGCAGAAAAAACCATCGCACCTATCTTATTTTTATCCCCCAAAGCAGTTAGCACTTATTAACAAAGCTAACAAACCTTGCCTCCAAATGCTCCAATCAATGAAAATTGGCGAATTGATTAAACTAAAGCAAAATGTTAAAGGTCATGTCTTCAGATAAAATATAGGAACTACAAACTTACAAAGTACTAGTACTTTTGTTTCTAAATTTTCCTTAATATTTACTACGAAGTATTTGCATATAAATTAGGGTAATTTGAGAAAAAGTGTAGATTCGGTGATTGATAGGTGAGTGTAAATAATGGATAAGATTTGGAACGTGTATACTCCGTAGAAATTTGGGAAGGTGTAAGCTAAATGTGGTTAATGTAAGAAAAAATAAGCGAAAAATATGTAAATGTATTGTGAGATTAGAGGAGTAAGGTAATAAAAGGGTTTTCCCAAAAACAAGATAAAGACAATAGCATTAAAAACTTTCAAAACAAGTAAAGACATAAAATGTTGCTCAATTAGAAAATTCAAATTTTCCTAATTACAAATTTTATTATATTTGAAAATAATGATGTATGAACCTTAAAATTGTTACTCCCTAGTAAATGATTAAAACATTTTCTATACAAAAACTACTTACAACGTGTATGTATATGTTGGGGAAATTGATAATCAGAGTCACAAAGATAGAATGAAAGAACAAAGAAACACTTCGAGGCGTGAACAAAATCACTTTCCTAAAGTGATATTTCGACCCTAATTTATACACTGAGTATCACCAAATTACTAGGAAATACAACGAAGACAATCACAATAGTGTGTAGCATGTTTGTGATCTCATGTATACAAACTTTGAGTTTAATTATGATGATAATAAAATTGCAAAAGGTTTTCAAGAGGAATCAATGTGTTGATTTCTTAAATCTCTTTTCATCATATGTTTCTAACATATATATTTCAAGCCAAACAACCAAGCAAAACAAAGAATAAACCGTCACAAACTACCCAGGTAACTTCCGAGCCCAACCGGGCAGCGGTTCTCCCGACCGGGCGAGTTAGAGCAACAAACGTAGGGTGCTCACGTGCCCGGCCGGGTGACTATAGCCCTACCGCGCGAGGAAAACCATTTGCAGAACCTTGTCCTCGCGCCCGGTTGGGCGGTGGTGGCCTGATCGAGCGCGCAATTGCCCAGTGTCTTTGCATCTCTGTTCTCGCACCCGGCTGGGCGATGGTGGCCCGGACATGGCGGTAGACCTGCAGTCCTACGCTTGCACTTGCACCTTTCCGGGCAGAGCTAGCCCGGACGGGCCGGCAACTTAAAACTTCTATAAACCAAGATTTCTTTGTTTTAATACTTGTTTAATTAATAGCAACACCATACCTTAACCTAAAATAATTAATCAAACAACATGAATTTTGTCTACAATACTCTAAATTTTACAACAATATTCCCCATATTAGAGTATTAAATTAGACTCATTACAATACATCATCATCATAAAAAACAATCTTATGCAGAAATGAAAGTGTACAAAGACTTGAAATCCCAATTAGTGCAATATACATTCTAAGAATCCGTATCCATTCAGTATTGTAAAAGGTTTGAACCAAAAGCAATACATATTGGACACTTGAAGATATTAAACACACAAGATCAATTACTTGATTACTTTAATACTTGCCACGTAAAGCCGCCATGTGTCTATATCTTTTCGTACATATGTATTTCAAAACTATGCTCCGATAGCTTCTTGAAGTGGCTAAACTTCGTACTTATATAGGTAGATTTCCAAAACATGCTCCTGTGATAAAGCACAATATCAAGAAATCTACTAAGTTAATTAAACAACCTCTTTATCATCACAGAAAACCGGAACTTTACCTTAGATGATTAAACAAGTTCCCAATTACCAAATAAAAAAGCTAATCTTATTGAACTTAAGACCCAACGTCTTATTGGGAGTTAAGTTAAGACTCACTCAATAGTAATTATTTAGGGCTTCAATCCCAAATTGATTGCCATCCAATTGTTAACATCTCAAGCCAATGCCTTGGTAAAACAATCGGCGAGATTAAAATTTTTTCGAACATATACAATAGTGATTACACTATTCTTGATAAGCCCTTGGATGTAACTATGCCTTACTCCAATGTGCCTTGACTTACCATTATACACTATTGACTACATGCCTTAGCCAAAGTAGCATTGTTATCGTAGTGTATCACTATCAGTGATATTAGCTTTTGTAACAAAGGAATCTCATGCATTAGATTCCTTAACCATTCTGCTTCTTTACCAGCTTAATGTAAAATTATGAACTCTGATGTCATTGTGGAGTCCGCAATACAAGTTTGCTTCTTAGATGCCCAAAAAATAGCACCTCCTCCATAAAGGAATACCCATCCACTTGTAGATGAATGATCTCTATTTGAGATCCAACTTGCATCCGAATATCTTTCTACAACCGAATGATACCCACTATAGCTCAAACCATATATAATCCATGGTTCGTTTTCTTCTATTACTTCAACAAACGTCGAACCACTTACTAATGTAGCATACTAGGATTGCTAGTGAATCTACTAAACCTACCAACTGCGTAAGCAATATATGACCTAGTACTTGTCATGATATACATCAAACAACCTATTACTCAAGTATATTCCAATTGTGAAACCGCATTACCTTCATTAGGTATCAATTTTAAGCTAAGATCCATGGGTGGTGAATAAAGAAAGGTCAAAATTTTACTAACATTGAATTTTTTTGAGCACTTTCTCAATATAATGAGATTGTGACAAGATGAACTTTCCTTTTTCCCTCTTTATTTCTATGCCCAAGATGACATTCTCTTCACCCATGTCTTTCATAGAAAACTAAGAACTAGGAAAAGATTTTATCATCTCAACTTGTGACAAATCCGTTCCAAAGATCAACATGTCATCTGCATATAGACAAATTATGACACCTTGACCGTTGCCAGCAAATTTGTTATGTAAACATTTGTCTGAATTGTTCAAGAAAAAACCATTAGACAGCACAACCTCATCAAACTTTTGGTGCGATTGCTTAGGTGCCAGTTTTAGCCCATATAGTGATTTAATTGTTAGCTTGTAAACTTTTTTCTCTTGGCCTTTAAAAACAAACCTTTCTAGTTGTCGCATTTAAACTTCTTCTTCTAAATCTCCATTTAAGAACGCTGCCTTGACATCCATTTGATGGATCAAGATTATTAATAGCTACAAGAGCTATCAACAACCTAATAGTCGAGATTCTAGCAACCAGTGCATATGTATCAAAACAATCGATACTAGGCTATTTACGCACTAACTGGACTTTGAACTTTTCAACTGTTCCATCAATCCTAAATTTCTTTTTGAAGATCTACTTGCACCCTATTAGTTTACAGCTAGGTGGTAAATTATCTAACACCCAAGTGTTATTTTCCATTATGGATTCGATCTCATCATTAATTGCTTCCTTCCAAAATGGAGCATCTCGAGACTTCATAGCCTCATAATTCAAAAGATCATATTCCACATTAAAAATGTATAGATATTGTGTCGAAATAGAATTCCTTGATTCCTCAACCAAGTACACATGAAAATTCGGACCAAAGGATTTTTCTTTCCTTTCCCTCTTACTTCTCCTAGGTTATGATGATGATATGATGTAGATGCCTCCTCTAAATGAGTTTGGTCATCTTCTTTTTGATCAAATACAATTTGATTAAAGTTTGAGTATCGGTATTTGGAGTAACATCCTTTGGTGTAGGAATTGATGAAAATCTATTTTCATCAAACAATGCATCCCTAGACTCAATGGTGGTGTGTATTGAACAAAAGTCATTTTGTTATATTACATAAAACCTATAGGATTTGTTATGTTCCGCATATCATATAAAAATGCATTCCACTCCTTTTTCACCTAAATTGTTACATTTAGGTTTCGACACTTTTGCTACTGCTCTACAATCCCAAACTTTAAGATCACTCAAGTTTTGTTTCCTTTTATACCATAGCTCATATGGGGTAACATCATTTCATTTAATAGAAACACGGTTCAAAACATAACAAGCCGTTAAAAGGCTTCTCCCCAAAATCCATCACTCAAACCCAAATATGATAACATGGAATTAACCATTTTTTCTAAAGTCATATTCTTCCTTTCCACTCACAATTTTAATTTGTTGTGGTGTATATGTCACGGTTGTTTCATGTACTAAACCTATAGATTGGAAATAACTTGGATTATGTATTCACCTCCTGTATCGATTCTTAACCTTTTAATTTTCTCGTTAGTTTGCAACTTTACTTCACTTTTGTAGATTTTAGATTTGTCTAGGGCTTCATCTTTAGAGTATGATACATAAACATAACAAAACCTTGGAAAAATCATCAATAAATGTTACTTAATATTTCTTAATCCCTAAAGAAGGTGTGTTATGAAAATCGCATAAGTCACTATGCACTAAATCAAGCAATAGGATATTCTTATCTTCATTGTTAGGAAATGACTTCCTTGTGATTTTTGTTAACATGCGTGTCTTACACTTCTCTATCCTTGGATCAAACATGGGAATCAAATTATGCTTAGACATAAAATACAATTTTTTGTAATTAACGTGACCAAGTCTCAAATGTCACAGAGAAGAATTATCATTAACAGCATACACACTATCTGTTAAAGTATTACAAATACTTAATTTAAACATACCATCACACAAATATCCAAATCCTACAGATCAACCACATTTAGACAAAATTAACTTATCTGATTCAACCATTTTAAAACCTAATTGATTCAAGATAGCATCGGATACAAGATTTTTCCTAAGTTCAGGAGCATACAATACATCTCTTTAAATAAGAGATTTGACCGACCTAAAAACAAGTCATTTGTCCCTTGCCTAGAACCTTAGCGATAAAGTCATTGCCCATAGAGAATTTCTCCATCATCAACTTCCATGAAGGTCTTGATCTGTGATCAATCTTTCCATACATGCCTCGATGCTCAAAATGGTCCCAAGTTACATGTAACCGGTTGAGTAGATTTTTTTTTGAATTAAGTTTAATTTACGCGCGTCTTCATGGGATTGGTAAAAAAATAAGTTTTAATTTTAATTTTGTTTTAAGAAACGATTATTAGTAATTAGCATTAATTAACTGTTTTTTAGAGTGAAGGTTTGCTCAAGTGGTTAAAGTTTTCCTCCCGCTTCTAGGAGATCAGGGGATCGATTCTTACCCCTATCCTTTGTGGCTCTCTAAACACACACATACACAAAAAAAAAAAAACAAACTATTTAAAACTTATTTTCTAAAAAAAAAACTCTAGAAATTAAAACCAAAACCCATCCCCATAGCGACCTTAGCCACCTCCCCGCCCTCTACCATCGGCCCAGGCAAGGCCTAGATCCACCCGCCCCACCGCAACAAGACTCTAGCTCCCCCACGCCGTTCACCGACCCTCTCCCTACCTCATTTCGTCACAACTAAACCACCAAAACCGAAACAAGGTGTGGGAAGGGGAGGGGGCCGAAATCGAGGTATGGGAAGCGGATGGGGGCCGAAATTAGGGCATGGGGAAGGGGAGGGGGCCAAAAAAGGGACATGGGAAGGGGAAGGGCCGCAAACGTGGCAGGGGAAGTGGAGGGAGGTCGGGATCGGGACGGGGAAGTGGTTTTTTCTGGGTGGTTGGTGGTTCAAGGGAGAGGGGTCGGGCACGACATTGGCGCGAGGTTGGGGTTTGGTGGTCGGAGCTACGGGGCAGGGGATTCAGGCGATAGGGAGGGTGCTTGGGTAGCTAGTGCTTGGTGGGGTGGTTTTTAAAATAATTAATTACTTTTTAAAAAATAATTAATAAGGTGGGATTATTAGGCAGATGAGGCAAATTTTGGATTATTCTAGGCAATTTTTTCTTATAAATTAAAAAACAAATTTGAGAATTTATCATTAACTTAATTTATTTTATGGAATAATCTTAAGTTCAATTCAATCAGAATAGTACTTCCTCGGTTTTAATAATATTGCAACAATGAGACTTTTTCACTATTCATCACTCTTGTTTGACCATATAATATAATTTATACGTTAAACAAAATATAGTCATGCGGGATCTTGTTAGATTCATTTCATAAAATATTTTCACAATATCAAATTTTTATAATTTTGACTCATAAACAATTATAGATATTTAACATATAAAATGTGTTTTGCACTACTAGTAATAGGCCGATTTCCGACGAAAACACTCTGACGGACCAGAATTTTCGTCAGAAATTTTGAACTTTCAGAGGAAATTTAATTCATTATCTCTTGTAAATTTTTTGACGGAATTAATTTTTGTCGGAAATTAATACTTCCGACGGAATATTCCCTAGGAAAATATCTTTCGACGGAATATTCCGTCGGAAGTATTAAGTTCCGACATAAATTAATTCTGTCGAAACTAATAAAAAAAACAATGGTTAAGTTCTGACTTCTGCATTTTTATCGAAATAAAAAGAGAAAAGGAGACCGACGACCACCATATTCGCCGCCGCAACCACCGGCCTTACACTGCCGTTATTCCTTGGCCGCCGATCGGTAAGTGTAGTGCATTTTGTTTTTTTTTTCTTTTTTACTTTAATTTTTTTCGGTCGGATCCCTAACCGGAACCACCATGTCTACAGCCACCACCGTTCCTCCTTCATCTGTGCAACCAGAACCACCTTCTGCCGCCTCTGACGCCCCCGCAAGCTTAGTGTTGTTGTTTTTTTTTTTAATTTTTAAAATTTAATCTGCGCTAAACCATAACCCCTAACGCAGCCTCCGACCTCCTCCCCTCCTTCGCCGCGACCAGAACCACCACCCTTTTCCCCTACTTAAACTTCCGGTAAGTCCTCCTCATTTCCCCCCTTTTTTAAATTTTTAATGAATTAATTTCCTCTACCACCCTTATTTTGCAGCCACCACGGACGCCACCTCCACCAAGCTTGTCGTGCAGCCACCACCGAGTTGTCCTCTACCCAAAGTGAGTTTCTTTTCTCCATTTTTTCAAATCAATTTTATTTTGGTATAATAATAAACCCTTATTTATTTTTTATTTTTAATTTTTTTGTAGGATTTATACAATTAGTTGGTTTAATTGTCAAAAAGAAGTACAATTCTAAAGGTTAGTCACATTACTACAAACCCTTATATAATGTATGTTAGTTTAGTTTAGTTTATTTTAGTACAATGTAGTTTAATTTAGTTTAGTTTTATATAATGTATGTTAGTTTAGTATAGTATTATGATATGTTAGTTTGGTTTGGTTTAGTTTAATATGATGTATGTTAGATTACTTTAGTGTAATATAATGTAGTTTAGTTTTGTTTAGTTTAATATAATGTAGCTTAGCTTAGTTTAGTTTTATATAATGTATGTTATTTTGGTTTAATATTATGATATTTTAGTTTAGTTTGGTTTTATTTGATTTGGTTTATTTTAATATTAGAATATTTTGATATTTTGTTTAGATTAATTATGATATATTGTTTAATATAATGTATGTTAGTTTAGTTTATATATTTTTAAATGAATCATTTGCATAATCAAATGCCTAGATACCCGTTCAAGGCATACATATTAGGAGTATGTCTTGAATAGTCTCTGGTTGGGACTGTCCTTGTACGCTTATTCTCACTTAGGTGGTGAATATATGCCTTTTTATTGATTCTAGGGAATATATCCTGCCTTCTCATTTCTCTACAATGTTATCTGGGTACATATGTAGGTGTGTCTAATCACCTATATTGTGTAATTGGAAAACTGTAGGGAAATGCTGGCGGATTTTCCATAGAATTGAAAACCTGGCTTACATTCACTAGTGGAATTAAACGTACAAGGATGGGTTAGGTTGGAGTGATAAGGACTCTTGGTCATAATTTTAAATCTCATTTTCATTTCCATAACACATTGATGGATGATGAATAGGAAATACGCTTTGTGACTAATGTGATTATACATATGCGTGAGTTGTGTAGAAGTTGTAATCATGAAACGAACAGAACGTAGCTGAATGTATGAAAGGAAGGTTGGGATTTCTATTAATCCAGAGTTCGTGAAAGGGGTTGATGAATTCATTCAGTACGTCAAAGATCATCCCGAGAGTAGTAACCCGAATGAAGTTAGGTGTCCATGTTTCAAATGTAAGAACAAATAGCTTTGGGATGCGAAAACGGTTAAAATTCATTTGTATCGTAAGGGTTTTGTACCTAATTACTATGAGTGGATGTGTCGCGGGGAAGGGTTTCCCGGAGTTCCTGAACGGCGGTCTAATGAACATCGTGAAATGGTTTTCGATGCTTTTGGTCATACTCATCAAGGGCATTCCGAGAAGGCTAGTGTTTCATCAGATGAGGAGCTTAATGCACAAGCTAAGCATTTTCTGGATTTGTTGAAGGCTTCTGAACAACCATTATACGAAGGGAGTTTATTAAAATGCGTAATTTCATCCTTATTGGAATATTATTGGAACAGAGGAAGTATATATTTGCGTGTTTCGAATAAGATTAGTTTATGATAATAGTGGGTCAAGATTATCATAATTTAGTACTCTATTTTCAAACTCTAAGAGTGTAATCTACAAGAATTTATTAGATAATTAATATTTAAATATTTTAGAAAAATTGACAAGGGTTAAATCGGTCGCTACAATCTAACTCTCAATCAAACAATACTTATACGAACACCCTATAACCAAGTACAATGGCAAATAAAGGTTCGGTCCACGAGGAACGAGAGTAATTGCAAATCAATCTTAAACCTAAGCTAGTTCAAAATCAATGGAAGAGTGGTGTTCTAAAATACTACTAATAAGATGGAATAATTCAATAAACTAAGACACTAGGGAGAACGGGAATTCACCAAACCATCGGTAACTACGCAACAAGGAATCACAGAGACAAACGGGATATGCAAAGACTATATGTCTGATCAATATCATGTGATAGGAAGACAACGGGAAAAACTAAGCTTGGATTTCTCATGCACTCAACATTACTCGATACATAATCAAACCACATTCAATAATGAAATACTCAATTCACAATCTCTTGTTCAAATCAAGGATATCATGCAATCAAATTCAAGATTCTAGGTTAGCTACTCCTATTATAATGAATTAACATGCAATCGCATATAATCAATTTAATCACAATCCGTTTATCAAAATCAATCCTCAATTACATAGATTACCTAGGCCGGGTTTCATCCCGAAACCCTAGCTAGGAAACTACTCACACATATTCATAATCAAAGCAATAATGAATTCCAAAAGCATAATAGACATAAACATGAATTCTGATTAAGGAATAATAAAGCTTGATTAATAAACAAGAATGAATAATACCAATTGTATTGATGCGAATCAATGGAAAAGTTCAGAACTTTGATATCCGTCGTCAATGAATAACACAAAGATTCTTCACAAATCTTGCTTCAAATCAATCCAATAAAACTAAAATCGCTAGAAATATCTCTAAGAAAACTAATGAATCTCTAATACTAAGAACGTTCTCCAATACTCTCTACAAAGGCTCTCCAAAACTATCTAAAAAACTGTCTCTAAAATCCTCTTAAAGTCGGGCCTTTTATACGTCTTCTAATTCGGAGAAGTCAAGCGCGCAGTTAACCCTGAATCAGCACGGCCGTGCTGTATTTGGCACGGCTGTGCTAGCTTGTCAGTAAGTAAACCGGGTTTCTTCTTCAATTTGGCACGGCCGTGCTATATATGGCACGGCCGTTCAGCTTCCTGGCACGGCCGTGCCAAAAATGACACGGCCGTGCTGAATATGATCTAGCACGGGGCTCATACTGAAGCTGACACGGGCACGGGCAACATCTGGCACGGCCGTGCTAATGGCCTGCACGGCCGTGCTGGTGCGTGGATACTGACACGGCCGTGCTATTGGCTTGCACGGCCGTGCTGCCTTGCCTGGGGTTGCTTGCTTATAGGCCAGCACGGGTGTGCCTATGGTAACACGGTCGTGCTGCCTGTGCTATGTAATCAATGCATGGCACTTGAACTTCCCTAACTCCTCGGACTTCGGTCAAGGCTAGCTCGGTTACGCATCAAGGGCTCGGGATCCGATTAAACTCGGTTGATATTACCTGAAAACACATCAAAAACAAACCGAAAACCCGTGAAGCACGTAGAATGGGGAACGTAAGCATAACAAGGCAATAATCGGCCAAAACGGCCCCAAATACATCCAAAATCATCCTAAAATATGCTCTAAAGTGCGCCCTAAAGTGCGCTTGTCAAAACCCCCCAAGCTACACTTTTTCTAGTCCTCGAGCAAAAACCAAGGGAAACACACACAAGATCAAATAAACTATGCCATTGCAAACAAATCAAATTAAGCACGGAATGAAATAAATGGATCCTACTTAGAACAACCATGCATGGAATGAAAACTCACTCAAACAAGCAACGAGACACACAATCCAAGATATCGTTGATCAAATGCGAACAAGACCTAAACCAAGCATAGAGAACAAAGAAATCATGTTTTTCTCTAAACCCAACCAAACCGGCCACGTCCTCCCCTTTTTCTTCAAATCACCATCCTAATTGGCCCCTCGTGATTCCTCGAAGGAACCGGAAAAAGTGATGTTTTGAGGAAATAACAAAGGTATCCCGACATCTCGATTACGCATAATCTTTCCATAGAGTTGAAAAGTATCTCCCTCCACCGTTTGAAAACCGAACACCTCTAAAGTCTAAAGGTCTTAAAGGGTTGTAATGTATTGGCAATGGGTAAGGTAGGTGAAAACAATTTAAAAAGTGGGGTTAATTCCTAAATGAAGCGCAAGAATCACAATTCTCAAAAACAATAGTTCAAAAGATGTAATTCACTTTCCACAATCTCATTGATTCACATTCTCACACATCCCAAATTATCCATATAATACACACTCAAATGACCTTTTTCAAACTTCAAAACTTTATTTATGTGTCCTTGCCTTTTTCACAATTCGGACGGCTTTTCTCTTCTCTTTTTTTTTTAAATTCTCTTTTTTTTTCTTGATGGCAAAATGACTTTCGCATCACATATTTACAATTAGGTTCACTTTCACACCTGCTCAAACCAACTGTCAAACTTTATTTCTTGATTAGTAAACAATAAGCTAAACAAACCTATCTAGGTAAACGCTTCACAACTAAGGGTTGGTAAAACATTGGCCATCGGGTTTGTAACACGGTTAACCAAGAATGGAATTAAAGCTCAACATGGTTAGCAAGTAAGATGATGTAAAAAGAAAATCAATTTGTAACAAAACAAAAGGAACAAGATAAGAAAAATGAAAAAGGTGCCCTCTTCCTCCCTTAAAAGTGTCAAGTCGGTCTCGGGAGCTACTAGTCAACACAAAGATCGAAAAATGCGTAATCAAGGATCCAAATATGCCACTCAACAAGAATGATGAAGGCTAGAACAAATAAACCTCACGGGATCTAACAAATAAGCAACTACCAATCAAGGGGGTCAAATCCACAACCGGGAAGCGACTCCATCTTACCACAGCCCAAAGGCATAGAGTTTCAAATGACAAAAGTGTTCTAACCAACTACCTTCGCCTAGACTCGTCTACATTGATCAACAATAGACTCAAACTGTGTATTCATCACTGGCTTAAGTAGAAATAGATATTCCACACACATTCATTCACGTTTCGAATCCAAATATGAGCATTATTCCAAAAGTTTTTGCAATTAGACAAGTTTATTATGATCCAAAAACGTAGGAAAAGACTACGAGGCATATCATATAAGCTAAACCACACATCCTCATAGCAGAAGCTTTTCCTATCTAACACAAACATATGTACAACTAAGCCAACTGAAAAGGTTGAAAGGCACATAACGAGGCATAAAAATCACATAAAATCCCAATCGACAAACAAGTGATCGAATGATATCAACATCAACGATCCCAGGTTCCTTAGAACCGATCAAACATCCTCGAACCATTCAACTTCTTCCTAAACTAAACTATCCTAAGCACACAAAAAGAAAGGAAAAGATCTCACCAAATTTGCTTTCCGGGAGCTCCAATTAACGGCCATAACATCGTTCTTCAAACTCATGCCGCGTCTCGAATGTTCCCAATCTGCAAAAAGGAAAGACATACTAGCAAACAAGTTAAGGTTAGTCTAGGAAAGCAGTAAATTATTTTTTTTTTTTTTTTTTTTTTTTTTTTTTTTAAACAAACAAGTAAGACCCCCCCAAGCTAGAATCAAACATTTTCCTCAATGTTTATGCATTAAGGACTTACAATAGTAAGGAGAGGGAGGTAACTAAAGGGAAAGGGAAAAGAGATCACGAGCTAGGCCCGCCCGGGCCATAAGGGAAACGGGAGGCCATATCATCAACACTCCTCTTCAGGTCTCTGAAAGCAGAGGTCATATCCTCGTTCGACCGGCGCAAACCCGCTACCTCGAGCCTCAAATCATCCATTCCTTGGCGGAGCTAAGTGAAGTCTTGCGATGGGATCTGCTGGGCCGCATCCGGGCCACCATCCTCGTCATCATCATCAGCATCATCACCATCATCACCATCATCACCTCCTTGGCCTCCGTGGGCCTGCTCATCCCCCTGGTGAGGCTGGGGATTGCGGTCTACATACTCCGTGCCTCCGTCCTCGTTCCAGGCGAAATCGAGGTCGAAGATCCAGTTGTCCTTGTTGTAAACCACCGTCCTCTCCGAATCGGGCAAGTAGGCGTATGGCTTGCCTGCTACGAGCCACAAATAGCAATCCGGCTGGGATGTTCCTTCAAGCCACTGCATGGCTCTCAAGGTGCGCATATCAAGCCTCGTAGTGCCTGGGATAGCCTTCAATTCAGAAAAATCAATCCCATTATATTGCGCAAGAATGGTGATCATGCCACCGATAGTAATATCACCCCTACCCCGGGCTACACCGTCGAGGTGGTCTAGTAACCACGCTCCCATTTCTAGACGCCCGTCCCCACGGGTGAGGTGCCAAATAAACTGTAGCTCCCTAATGGAGACTACACCCGAACTATCGCCTCTAGCAAAGATAGTAGAGGAGAAGGTCCTGTGGGACCGAAAGGCGGGATTGACGATAGAAGTCGCCTTATCCCTACGGGGGTCTCTATCCATCTTCCCCGTGATTTGCCGCCAAAACAAACCGGGGTTGTAGTGTTTTGAGTGGCCATCCTTAGGACCATATTTCAGGTCGGATGTCCACCCAAAGGCGGCATTAACTTGGGCCACTGACATTTGAATGGTGCCCGAGTTCATTAGTTGAAAGGACAAGTACCGGGGTGAGTTATTCTCATCCCGATGCACGTACAAAGAAGACAGAAATTCGAGGGTAAGCCTCTTGTAAGTGAGAGCATGCATGGTAAGGAAAGAATCAAAGTTGGTAAATTAAAATAGTTGAACCATGTCGCTTTCGATCCCTAGAGCCCTTGCGGCTAAAGGGTCGTAGAACTTGGTAGGCCGGATCGGTCGGTGGGATAATCCTACAAATTTGTCCAAAAAGGACGGGTTATTAAAAACAATACCCATGGTGTCCACCGTGGGTGGAACCATGGATGAGGATGCATCGTCCCGACCCGGTCTCCTAGTCGATGTCTTTGTTCTAGGCATGTTTGATTCAAGAAATTAAGCACAATATACCAAATAACAAGCAAGAAACTATCCTAGCATGCAATGTACTACCCTAATATTACTAGTTCACCCAAACTTGCAACAATAAAGCACAATTCAACAACAAATATTCAATAAAACTAATGAAATTGGACAAAAAATGCGAAAATCAATGAGTTTAAGAACGAATTCACCGAGGACTCCACGAAGTGGAGTTGTGGCGAGCTCAAAGAGGGCCGAATTTGCGTCCAATCACTCGAAAAATGCTCCAATGCAAGGAGGGCACCGAGAACTTGAAGGAAGAATATGGGGATTTAGGGTTTGATTTGAGGAATTTAGGGAGGAGGGTGGGGGTTTTGGCTAGTTTAGAGAGAAAAAGGGTAGGAAAGAGTGTTAGAGAGTTGGGGAATAATGAGAGAGTTTGAGTGAAATTGTGTTTAAAAACACGAAAAAGCTATCCGGAACCCGCGCTGCACGGCCGTGC
Source organism: Chenopodium berlandieri (assembly GCA_034703905.1). Lineage (NCBI taxonomy): Eukaryota > Viridiplantae > Streptophyta > Magnoliopsida > Caryophyllales > Amaranthaceae > Chenopodium > Chenopodium berlandieri. The sequence goes on from CM068291.1 coordinate 56,237,428, forward strand.
TAAAACTGGCACGGCCGTGCTGCGGTTTGGCACGGCCGTGTTGCACTGGCAGGCTTTTTGCGAAATTGAGTTTCAGATGGCACGGCCGTGCTAGTTTCAGCACGGCCGTGCTATTACTTGACACGTCCGTGCTGAAAATGGCACGGCCGTGCTAGTATGGCAGGCTTTTCGCGAAATTGAGTTTCAGATGGCACGGCCGTGCTAGAATTAGCACGGCCGTGCTATTACTTGACACGGCCGTGCTGAAAATGGCACGGCCGTGCTAGTATGGCAGCGGGCTTTTGGGATGGTTTTGCGATTTGGCACGGCCGTGCTGATTTTGGCACGGCCGTGCTAGATTCTGGCACGGCCGTGTTGTCTGCTGCAGTCTGCAGGTTTTCTTTTCCTTCAAAGCACGCATCACTCTCTCCATTCCGACTTCTAACCAATCTTCTACCTGCACAAAAACACACAAAATCACACAAAACTCGCACAAATTAGGGGCTAAACCAACTACAAAACAAAACAAAAGAAACTATTCTAGTAAAAGCAAGAAAAATCGGGTTGCCTCCCGGAAGCGCTAAGTTTAACGTCGATAGCTTGACGTGGTCACATTCAAATCTTGTGACCGCATTTGAACACATCTATCACACCAACATGGGCTCCCTCATAGTATGTCTTCAACCTTTGCCCATTAACCACGAAGGATTGTAACCCATTAGAATCATAAAGCTCAACCGCACCGGAAGGGAAAACATCTTTGACAGTGAATGGACCCCTCCATCTTGACATCAACTTCCCGGGGAAGAGCTTCATCCTAGAGTTATATAGGAGGACTTTGTCACCAACATTGAACACCTTCCGCTCTATCCTCCGGTCATGGAACTCCTTAGATCGGGACTTGTATAGGTTCGCACTGTCATATGCGTCTATCCGAAGCTCCTCCAATTCATGAAGGTCCAACATCCGTTGCTCTCCCGCGCTTGCTAGATCAAAATTTATCTTCTTGATAGCCCATTGAGCGCGGTGCTCTAGTTCGACCGGGAGGTGACATGCTTTCCCGTAGACCAAGCGGTATGGGGTGGTGCCTATTGGGGTCTTGAAAGCAGTCCGGTATGCCCAAAGTGCATCATCAAGCTTATCGGACCAATCTTTCCTATTTTTCGCCACTGTCTTCTCAAGGATGGACTTTATCTGTCGATTGGAGACTTCCGCTTGCCCACTAGATTGAGGGTGATAGGTTGTCCCGAACCTTTGATGTACTCCATTCTTTCGAAGCATCCTTTGAAAGGCCCCATGCACAAAGTGTGACCCGTTGTCGCTTATAACCGCTCTAGGAACCCCGAACCTTGGAAAGATAATCTTCTTGAAAAGTTTCACCACCACCTTGTGATCATTTGTAGGGGAGGCAATTGCTTCCACCCACTTAGACACGTAATCCACAGCCACAAGTATGTATTGGTTCCCACGGGAGGAAGGGAAGGGTCCCATGAAGTCAATGCCCCACACATCAAAGATCTCAAGTTCAAGTATGGGTTGTTGAGGCATTTCATTCTTCTTGGAAATGTTTCCACTCCGTTGGCAAGCGTCGCAAGTCTTCACAAATGCCCACGCGTCCCTAAAGATATGGGGCCACCATAGCCCACATTGCAAAACCTTTTGGGCTGTTTTATTAGCCCCCATGTGACCTCCGCAAGGGTCGGAGTGGCACATTTTCAGCACACTATGAACTTCTTCCTCAGGAACGCACCTTCTTAGGAGACCATCTACACCTCTCTTGAACAAAATTGGATCATCCCATATGTAATGCCTTGCATCTCTCCTAATCTTCTTCTGTTGGTTCTTGGAGTAATCGGGGGGAAACTCCTCACAAGCCAAGTAGTTTACCATATCCGCAAACCATGGTAGAATCTTCTCTTTGAGGAGGTATAAAACATCATCCTTCAACTCATCACAAATGGGCAGCCCATCATCTTCTTGTTGCTCCCTCTCCATGCGCGAAAGGTGATCCGCAACCACATTCTCGGCTCCCTTCTTGTCCCGGATCTCCACATGAAATTGTTGCAAAGAGAGGACCCATCGGAGGAGGCGTGGTTTGGATTCCTTCTTCGAAATTAGGTACTTGATGGCTGCATGGTCAGTGTAAACAATTGTTTTGGAACCAATGAGGTAGTCCCAAAATTTTTCAAATGCATGAACAATGACTAGGAACTCTTTCTCTGTGGTGGTGTAGTTCCTTTGTGCTTCATTTAAGGTCTTGGACATGTAATAGATCACGTGAAGCCTCTTCTCAACTCGTTGCCCAAGAACACCTCCAATAGCCGTATCACTAGCATCGCACATCAACTCAAAAGTTAGATCCCACCGTGGTCCTTGCACAATCGGTGCCGAAATCAAAGCTTTCTTAAGTGTGTTAAAAGCTTGTAGGCACTCTTTGTTGAACTTGAAGTCGACTTCCTTTTGCAATAGGGCAGTCAAAGGCTTGGCTATAAGAGAGAAATCTTTTATGAATCGCCTGTAGAACCCCGCATGCCCTAGGAATTGTCTTACCCCTTTTGCATTGACCGGTGGTGGTAGCTTTGCTATAACTTCAACCTTTGCTTTGTCCACCTCTATGCCTGCATTTGAGATCTTGTGACCGAGGACAATACCTTCTTCAACCATGAAGTGACACTTCTCCCAGTTCAGGACTAAATTCACTCTCTCACACCGTTGTAGGCACTTCCCCAAGTTCACTAGGCAATCATCAAAGGAGGCTCCTCCAACAGAAAAATCGTCCACGAAAACCTCCATCTCGGCTTCCAACATGTCCCCAAAAATGCTCATCATACACCGTTGAAAGGTGCCCGGTGCATTGCAAAGTCCAAAAGGCATTCTCCTGTAGGCAAAAGTACCATATGGACAAGTAAAAGTTGTCTTCTCTTGGTCATCTGGGTTTATAGGTATTTGGAAAAACCCCGAATAACCGTCAAGAAAGCAATAATACTTGTGCCTAGTTAGTCTTTCGAGCATTTGATCAATAAAAGGGAGGGGAAAATGGTCCTTTTTGGTAGATGCGTTTAGACGTCTATAGTCTATGCACATCCGCCAACCGGTCACCGTTCTAGTTGAGATGAGCTCACCATTCTCATTCTCAACTACAGTCATTCCCCCCTTCTTAGGGACAACATGCACAGGGGAAACCCATCTAGAGCTTGAAATGGGGAAAATGATACCTGCATCAAGGAGTTTGGTGATCTCCTTCTTCACCACCTCCCCCATTTGAGGATTGAGTTTCCTCTGTCTCTCAATAGAAGGCCTCGCACCATCCTCGAGAGTTATGTGATGCATACATATAGCGGGGCTAATACCCTTGAGGTTATCAATGGTATAGCCTATTGCACCTTGATGCTCTCTCAATACATCACACAACTTCCGAGTTTGATCCGCATCTAAAGAAGAATTCACAATGACAGGATAAGTTGAATCAGGGCCAAGAAATTTGTACCTTAGATGTGATGGTAGAGGTTTCAATTCTACCTTTGGGGCCTCGTTTACCTCTTTTGTGATGGCCATAGCAAGTGCATACATGGGTGTAATTTCCTTGAAACCGTTATCACCATCATCTTCCTCTAGCATTTGCTCCTCTATGTACCTGCTCTCATCGGTATCACTTGGCTCAAGATCATGGTCAGTAGAAAGCAATAGTGTATGCATACTAGAGACAATCGAATCAATAGTGTCAATCATCATGCAGTTTTCGGAAGTAGACAAAGGATATTACATGCTTTTATTCAGATCAAATTCAAGGACCTCCTCTCCTACCTTTAAAGAAATCTTGGCACTCTTCACATCAATGAGAGCACCAGAGGTAGCTAGGAAAGGTCGCCCAAGAATAATAGGTATATGATTATCTTCATCCATTTCCAAAACTACAAAATCCACAGGTATCACAAATTTCCCGACTCGTAGGGGAACATCTTCTACCTTACCCTTAGGAAATTTGATCGAACGATCAGCTAACTGTAGGGTAATGTTGGTAGGAAGAAGTTCTCCTACCCCTAATCTTTGATATACAGAATATGGCATAAGACGAACACTAGCCCCAAGATCACATAATGCATTATCAATTTTCTAGGGATTGAGAAATTACCTAGGTCTCCCAATTTGGGAGGCATCTTGTTCATGATGATTGCACTACAATTCGCGGTGAGGTTAACAGTTTCCACCCCATCACAATTCCTCCTGCCACTCAAAATATCTTTCAAAAACCTAGCATAGTTAGGCATTTGTTTTATAGCGTCGGTGAATGGTATGGAAAGGTGAATTTGCTTCAAAGTCTCTAGAAACTTACCGAATTGAGCATCCAACTTATGGGGGTAAGGAAGTTTTTGCAGTAGATCGGGTTCTTTGACTTGTGTCACTTCCTTTTCATTTAGGACCTCTACAGTTTTATCATTCTCCCTGGTCCTCTCCTCCTCACTCTCTATAACAGTATCAGTGGTAGGTGTAGTCACCGATTGACTCCTAGGGGGTACTACTTCATCGCTCCCCCTCAATGTCTTTCCACTCCTAGTGGTGATAGCATTTACAGAGTTTTTAGGGTCAATACCTTGAGGTGGGAGTTTTGACACTCCAACCCCATCCTTTATAGCACTAGCCAACTGAGAAATCTGGGTTTCAAGCATTTTATTATGTGTCATCACTTCATTAAACTTTTTGTCACTGGTGGCCATGAAAGTGTTGAACATTTTGGTCTGCGCTTCCATCATCTCCTCCAAACTAGTCCTTTGCGATGGTCCTTGAGCATTGTAGTTGTCATTAGAGGCTCGGGAACCACGCGCATTAGACTGTTGGGGATTTTGATTTTGGAAGTTGTTCCTGTTACCATTGTTATTCCAATTTCCCCTGTTATTGGAATTCATGTTCTGATTGTATTTCCCTTGATTACCTTGATTACCTGCATTTTGTTGGTAATTATTCTGATTACCAAAATTACCATGTTGATTATAGGACCCTTGGGGATTTTGGTCCCTTTGGTTCCTGTTTCCCCACTGGTTTTGTTGTTGGTAGTCAGAATAATTACCCTGTTGATTATAATTGTTCCCTCTTTGATTAGGTGGTAAATATCTGTTATTGTCATTCCTAGGTCTATTATCATAAGACAAGGCATTGACTTGTTCATTATCACACTCATTACCATCATTATAGTTGGATTGAAATTGGGAATCTACGTTGCAGGCAGAGGTATCATGGTCATAAGACCCACAGTTTTCACAGAATATACATCCAGCAGGCATATTATTAGAGTTAGAGTGCATACCTGCTCCCTTAGAATGGGATGGAAGATTTTGATGCGGTGGAGCGTTGAGCTTCTCCTTGATAATTGACATTTCCTTACCTAGATTTACAATTTGTGATGTCAAATTCCCGATTGCATTAAGATGGTCTACCGAATAGACCGCTCCTCCACTCTTGCTTGTGGCCTCTCGCTCTCCATCTTGCCAATCCATGTGGTGTCGTACCACATCTTCGATAATATCTATGACTTGCTCTTCAGTTTTGTTCATTATTGGGCCACCTGCTCCCGCATCCAAACTGGTTTTCCCTTGAGGACTTAATCCTCCATAGAATATCTGTAAAACTTGATATGTTGGGATTCCGTGGTGTGGGCACTCTCTTTGGTACTCCTTGTACCTTTCCCATGCTTCGTAGATTGACTCCCCACTCCTTTGCCGAAATCCCTGGATTAAAGCTCTAGCATCGGCCGTCTTCTTTTGGGAATAAAATCTTCCCAAGAATGCTGTCGTGACATCATCCCAAGTGTGTAGAGAGTTCGGCTTCACCTCCTTCTCTAACCATTCGAGAGCTCTCCCAATAAGTGAAAAGGGGAAAAGCTTCAATCTCACGAACTCTTGATTCACCCCATTAACCTTGATGGTATTGCAGTACTTCTCAAATTCGTTCAAATGAGCCAAAGGGCTCTCATGCTTGGCACCACTAAACTGCCTTCTCTCGATGAGGGTGATCATAGCCGGCCGGATCTCGAAATCATTGGCCTCAGTAGTGGGTGGAGCAATCCCACTTGAAGCTCTATACGCCCCAGGAGTTCCCAACTCCTTAAGGGGTCGTGGTGCTGGCCGATTAGGTTGGCGCGGTATTTCTTCCATTGGAACCTGTTGTGTGTTGTGTTCCTTTCCTTGAGAGTTTGATGACGTCAATCGAGATTTACGATTGCTCTTCAAAGTTCTTTCGATTTCTGGATCGAAGGGTATTAATTCTCTCTGTTTAGACCTGCGCATACACACTAACCAAACCAATTAAATAGCAGGGCTACAAGTGTAGCCAAAAGGGAAAAATCTTTTTGTGTTTTTTTTTATGAAGAACTAGACTCAAGAAATCAAAAAGCAATTAACAAACACCGTTCCCCGGCAACGGCGCCATTTTGACAAGGGTTAAATCGGTCGCTACAATCTAACTCTCAATCAAACAATACTTATACGAACACCCTATAACCAAGTACAATGGCAAATAAAGGTTCGGTCCACGAGGAACGAGAGTAATTGCAAATCAATCTTAAACCTAAGCTAGTTCGAAATCAATGGAAGAGTGGTGTTCTAAAATACTACTAATAAGATGGAATAATTCAATAAACTAAGACACTAGGGAGAACGGGAATTCACCAAACCATCGGTAACTACGCAACAAGGAATCACAGAGACAAACGAGATATGCAAAGACTATATGTCTGATCAATATCATGTGATAGGAAGACAACGGGAAAAACTAAGCTTGGATTTCTCATGCACTCAACATTACTCGATACATAATCAAACCACATTCAATAATGAAATACTCAATTCACAATCTCTTGTTCAAATAAAGGATATCATGCAATCAAATTCAAGATTCTAGGTTAGCTACTCCTATTATAATGAATTAACATGCAATCGCATATAATCAATTTAATCACAATCCGTTTATCAAAATCAATCCTCAATTACATAGATTACCTAGGCCGGGTTTCATCCCGAAACCCTAGCTAGGAAACTACTCACACATATTCATAATCAAAGCAATAATGAATTCCAAAAGCATAATAGACATAAACATGAATTCTGACTCAGGAATAATAAAGCTTGATTAATAAACAAGAATGAATAATACCAATTGTATTGATGCGAATCAATGGAAAAGTTCAGAACTTTGATATCCGTCGTCAATGAATAACACAAAGATTCTTCACAAATCTTGCTTCAAATCAATCCAATAAAACTAAAATCGCTAGAAATATCTCTAAGAAAACTAATGAATCTCTAATACTAAGAACATTCTCCAATACTCTCTACAAAGGCTCTCCAAAACTATCTAAAAAACTGTCTCTAAAATCCTCTTAAAGTCGGGCCTTTTATACGTCTTCTAATTCGGAGAAGTCAAGCGCGCAGTTAACCCTGAATCAGCACGGCCGTGCTGTATTTGGCACGGCCGTGCTAGCTTGTCAGTAAGTAAACCGGGTTTCTTCTTCAATTTGGCACGGCCGTGCTATATATGGCACGGCCGTGCAGCTTCCTGGCACGGCCGTGCCAAAAATGACACGGCCGTGCTGAATATGATCTAGCACGGGGCTCATACTAAAGCTGACACGGGCACGGGCAACATCTGGCACGGCCGTGCTAATGGCCTGCACGGCCGTGCTGGTGCGTGGATACTGACACGGCCGTGCTATTGGCTTGCACGGCCGTGTTGCCTTGCCTGGGGTTGCTTGCTTATAGGCCAGCACGGGTGTGCCTATGGTAACACGGCCGTGCTGCCTGTGCTATGTAATCAATGCATGGCACTTGAACTTCCCTAACTCCTCGGACATCGGTCAAGGCTAGCTCGGTTACGCATCAAGGGCTCGGGATCCGATTAAACTCGGTTGATATTACCTGAAAACACATCAAAAACAAACCGAAAACCCGTGAAGCACGTAGAATGGGGAACGTAAGCATAACAAGGCAATAATCGGCAAAAACGGCCCCAAATACATCCAAAATCATCCTAAAATATGCTCTAAAGTGCGCCCTAAAGTGCGCTTGTCAAAAATCAAATACACTACTATAAATTTCAGTTTGCAACTTTTATATGGTCGTACTTGACGTTCTAGTGACTACAATGTACACTCCATTTGATTAACTTGATTGATAATTTAATATCAACTTCCAAAATCACACAAAAATATCATTAAATGCTTCTCGTAGTAGCGTATGTATCCGATTAACGGGTCAAATCATCTAACAAAATCACATGTCATTTAACAGCTGATAAGACCAACTATCAACTAATTATTCAATAAAATTTATATCAATAGTCGTAATCCTTTAATAATTGATGTTTTTAAAACACTTACGTTTTGAAATGACGTACGTTGCATGGGTTTCTTTATCACAATAACCGAATAACGAGCTATAAGTATGGTAGCAACATGCAATCAAAGACCACTAATCTCATCTTCAATATCACAAAGTTGTAAGACCAACTCTTCTCACGCAATCAATTCCCCAAAATTATAGTTTTTGTTATTTTTATGGTTTGCGCGGTTTTGGTTAAGGGCGAACCAAAAGTGCCATGTTACTTCGTCATTTTTGGGGACTCGTTGTCCGATGTTGAAAACAACAATAACCTCCGGACAATGGCTAAAGCAAACTAACCGCCGTATGGGGTTGATTTTCCTGGCAGCGTACCAACTGGCACTACTAGAAAACAGTCTGATTCCGACGGAAAAAATCCGTCGGAATCATTTGAAATTCCGTTGGAAATCATCTTTTCGACGGAATTCCGTCGGAATGTTCTGTCGCGAAACATTTTGTAGGAAATTCGACTTTTTCTGAGGGACTTTCCATCGGAGATCATATTCCGACGGATTTTAATTTGTCAGCGCATGGTTTGACTTAATTTGAGAATCCGTCGCAATATTCCGACGACATAAATTCTGTCAGAATATACCTTTTCCGACGAAAAAATCCGTCGTAATCAAAGACGTTTCCGAGGGAAATATTCCGTCGTATGGTCTGTATTTCTCGAGGGATTGATATTCCGTCGAAAACTTACGATGCACTTTTCCGTCGCAATCTTCCGACGAATTTATTTTCCCTCAGAAAATATATTATTTCCGACGGAATTTTCCATCTGAAAATCCTTCAACATATTCCGACGAATTATTTTTCCGTCGCAACAAACTTGCTTCGGACGGATAGTACCATCAGAAATTCCGTCGGAATTGGACATGCTAATTTAACAAATTAATCGAATTTTTTTTAATTACCACCATTCGAAACCTATACCTCTTGCACCTAATTCAAGATAAAATTAAATTCATGATTTAATTATGGAAATATAATAATAATAATAATAATAATAATAATAATAATAATAATAATAATAATAATAATAATAATAATAATAATAATAATAATAATAATAATAATAATAATAATAATAATAATAATAATAATAATAATAATAATAATAATAATAATAATAATAATAATAATAATAATAATAATAATAATAAAGTCTAGGTCTTCGGTAAAACGTTGGCATCAAGAAGAGAGTATTTCCCGTGCTATTTGTTCTTGGAGTGCACCAGGTGGTAATTTGCAGCTTGTGAGGGATACTTTGGCAGAGGATTCTCTTACTTTATTAGTAGTTGGTGATGAGGACCTTAATTTGGAAGAGCGTAATATCAAGAAATGTCATAGGAAGATTTATGACGGTCATTACACTGCTGCAGTCTGGGTTCTTTCTTCTTGCTTCTCGGTTACAGTCTTCTGGGTTGCAAACATAGCTTCTACGACATGCTGGCGTTGTTGGTCTTGGATGAGCCTTTGAAGATGCGTTGAGTATGTTTAATGGAATAGTGGAGTCTAACATTATGAGTAATCCTAGTGAGGTCGCTGCCCCTAAACTCATGAAGAAATTGACAGATATATATTTCACAAAGGTTACCGCTTCTGTAGAATCCGCCTATTCTTTGTCTCCTCGGCAATCAGCATTGTGGAAATCGCAGCAGGGATATCACACCTCTGCTTGGCTTCGGGCAGTCCCTATTTCTGAGTTGGGTCAGACGATGAACGCAAAGACCTACCGATGTGTGTTGTGCTACAGGATGGGTGTTTAATTGTTCTCTATCTCGACGTCGTGCTCTGCTTGTTCTCGGGTTTTTCCTAGGAATATTTTCGGTGATCACGCGGTGTCGTGTGCTGGTATTGTGGGTATTAAACATCGGCATAATGTTGTCCGGGATACCCTTATTAATATTTGCTATAGATCTGGGATTTCAGCAAGAAAGGAGGTTAACATAGGGTTGTTTGGAGGGAATGATGGGCCCCTCAGACTTGCTGATGTGTTACTTTATTCCTGTGATCGTGGTCGAGATGTTTGTGTGGACTTAACAGGGTCATCTCCTTTGACACAAACAGGGCTATCTGACTTTGTTCCTGGACGGGTTGTGGCTAATGCGGCTCATCGGAAGCGGGTGAAGTATGAAGCTAGTTGTCGGTTGATTGGATATGGTTTCATTCCCTTCTCCTTTTCTTCGCTTGGGGAATTAGAGAAGGAGGTTGTTGTGTTGCTGAAACGGGTTCAGAGGTTCTCGACGACGCAAGACATTGGGGCTCGTGCTGCAGCTCATATCTTCACTAGGGTAGGCTTTGCTATAACTAGAGGAATAGGGGCCCAGATATTATCTCGACTTCCCACTAATTTATTGTAGGTTGTATGACTTTCTCTGTTTTTGAGATATAATAATAATAATAATAATAATAATAATAATAATAATAATAATAATAATAATAATAATAATAATAATAATAATAATAATAATAATAATAATAATAATAATAATAATAATAATAATAATAATAATAATAATAATAATAATAATAATTTACATTGTGTGCAACCATAAAACATAATCCAAATTAAGTACATGTACATACTACATAAACAAATGCTAAGCTATAGCAGGGGTACCCTGCCCTACACCGCCACTACCCGGGTCGTCCCTGGGGTCTCGACTCTGAGGTTGAATGGTGGAACACGTGTCGCTGGGGAAACCACACATAAACTCATCCCACTTCTCCTGGTTTCTCCTCTCTATTGTGGCCATTTGGGCTTCAAATCGGGCTTCCATATCGACTTCCAATTCACTCCGGATTTCACTGCGAAAAGCCTGCACCCTATGCTCCATCTGATCCTGCATCTGAGAAACAACGGAAGGCGTGCACTGCTGTGAAGACGTGGAAACTTAATCCATCCTATTTCCATAGTAAAACTCCGCACTTTGGCCAAGTCCCTTCACACGACCCTTCTTGTTGCGACCACCTACAATTTTCCAGTACAACTCATTTGGACTCTTCTGAATCCCTTGAGTGCTTGCTTCTTCCACCTTCTTCTAGTAGGCCTCCTACAAGATATACGTATGAAAAGGAGCAACTTACTAAGTTAAAGTAAGCATTATCAATAAAATAGAACCAAATATGGCCTAAATGACTTCTACTTTACCCATTTTCTTTATTTCATACCAAATGAACTCTTTCTTTCTCATAACATGTCAATAATAGGTAGTTTTAGGTGTATAGGGGCTTGAAATCACAAAAATTGACCAATTAACTAAGTTTTAAGAACAATTTTCATCCAAATTCATTCAAATATGCCCTAATTGACTTCTACTTTGCCCATTTTCTTCATTTCTTACCAAATGAACTCTTTCTTTCTCATAACATGTCAATAATAGGTAGTTTTAGGTGTATAGGGCTTGAAATCACAAAAAAAACTATTTAACTAAATTTAAGGAACTATTTTCATCCAAATGAATCAAAATATGCCCTAATTGACTTCTACTTTGCCCATTTTCTTCATTTCTTACCAAATGAACTCTTTCTTTCTCATAACATGTCAATAATAGGTAGTTTTAGGAGTATAGGGCTTGAAAACACAAAAAATGACCAATTAACTAAGTTTTAGGAACCATTTTCATCCAAATTCATCCAAGTATGCCCTAATTGATTTCTACTTTGCCTCATTTTCATGGAATCAATCAAATAAGTTTATATTCTAAGTTATATTCTAAGTACATCCTTGAAGTGTGTCTTATAAAATGCTCAGGAGCTGTTGGTGACTGGCCTTGATTCTTTGCCGCCTTTGATTATACATGCAGAAAATCATTGTTATAAATGTCACACCACCATTACATATTAATACACAAATGTCTTCTATTTTACTTACCTATTAAACAAACTTACCATCCTTTTTTGCATGTTGTATAGCTGACATAGAACCCTGATAGTGGGTTGGTTCAACCACATTTTCCATGGAACCGCCCCTTCTGTTCTTCCTATTTTGGGCCGACCGCTTATTATACGTCGGATTTGTGGCAACAATATCCATCATCTTCTTGTGGACTTCCTCATTGGCCAGCCTGGCTTGGTGCCATTCATCTTATGTGTGACTATGTAGAACATGTCACGTAGGCGAGTTGCAAACTTCCTTTCAAAAGTTTGCTTCACATGCTTGTTTAATTGAGGTGCCTATGTGAATTGTTTCTGCGAAGGATAAACTTTAAAAGTTATAAACTCAACTCCATCAATACACTTATTAAAACATGTATTAACTAAGTTAAAAATAGCATACGTTGAACAAGTTCCACCAATATTGTTTCGTTCCTTCATCAACCTCTCCATAATTCCTCCAAGGGTCTTGATAGTATCCAGTTAGCGTACCAGAGACCGCACTCCTCACCTTGTTATCATCAAACCTACATTAAACAAGAAACAACAATGTTAGATGATCATCAACAAAAAGTAATATAGAACTTGTTAGAAGTAATAAATAGGTTAATTAACTAGGCGAAAAAGGCAAATAGGCACCGGTTCAAACCCTATCTTTGGCACCGGTTTTGAACCGTTGGAGATTTGAGGGATGCCAAATCAAACCGGTGGCTATTTAAAGATTTGGCACCGGTTAACCGGTGCTAATTACCCATGGCGCGCTTTTTTTGTTTTTTTATTATTATTTCAATACAATAGGCACCGGTTTTGACTTAGAACCGGTGCCAAAAGTCCCCAAAAAAATTTTAAAAAAAAACTTTTAGCACCAATTCTTTACCAAAACCGGTGCCAAAAATACCCCAAAAATAATTTATTTTTTTGTTTTTTTTTTTTTTTTTTTTTTTTTTTTGCATTTTTTTTCACTTAAATTGTACCAAATACTTATATATAATCATAATATACATAAAACACATATATTTTCTTCAATAACTTGTAATATTAAACTTTAAAAAACTGAAAAAAAAATAAAAAAATACAAAGTACAGAATCAAAGATAAGTAGCAGCAACAGCATCAAAGATAGGAGGCAGTAGCAGCAACAACATCAAAGATAGGAGGTAGTAGCAGCAACGTAAAAGCAGCAGTTGCATCAAAGATCAATAAGGCAGCAACAACAGAGGGAGTAGCAGTACGGGAAGCAGTAGAGGCAGCAACGTGGAGAGCTGATCCACTCTCTTGTGAAGAGGCAGTAGTGTGGTAAAGGAAATGCAAGTTCACGTGCTTGTGATTTCACACATGTAATTCATAGCTTCAGGTAATGTAGTTATGTGACAGTAGGTTAACTAATCCTTTATAAGGACAAGTTAAAAAAAACTATAGTTAAAAAAAAGACTCACATGAGTCACATTTCTCAGCCCAAATAAACAAGTCCAACATCAATATGAGCAACAAAGAAAAAGCAGAAAAAGATAAAAGATAGCAGATGCATCATTGATAACACTCTAGACCAAAAATCAAGCGATTAATCACATTGCAGAAATCAGATTGCAGAACTAGATTACAGAAATTCTATCCTCTGTAAACCAACAAGCCCAACCAGATTGCAGAAATCAGCTCCATAAACGGAAACTGTAAATTTCAACAACACTCATCAACAGAAACCGCAAATTTCATCAAAAGAAAGCAAATAATTCATGAATCCATTAGGGGGTTTTTTTCATCCAAAAACTTCTCAAACTATGTTACCTCAACGGACAAACCGGAGCAAATCACAATGAGAAGTTGTACGATGAAAGTGAGTCCCTTCATAATATGGATTACCCTAGTGTAAATATTTACGGCCAAGGGACTCAACGCATTATGATATCTATAGCACACGTCTTTAAAATTCATCAACCACTAGGACTGAACACATCTTTAAAATTCAAAGAATGTATGTATTGAAAGGGACAATTCATCAACCACTTGGATCAAAATCAGAAGAATAATCCATAATTAAGGCCAAAACCGAAATAACAGCAACATAAGCTGAGCATAGGCAAAGGAAGAGACTCAACAAGCGCAACAACAGCATCAAAGATAGGAGGCAGTAGTAGCAACGTAAAAGCAGTAGTAGCATCAAAGATAAGGTAGCAACAACAGAGGGAGTAGCAGTACAGGGAGCAGTAGAGGCAACAACGTGGAGAACTGATCCACACTCTTGTGAAGGGGCAGCAGTGTAGTAAAGGAAATGCAAGTTCACGTGCTTGTGATTTCACACATGTAATTCACAGCTTCAGGTAATGTAGTTATGTGATAGTAGGTTAACTGATCTTTTATAAGGACAAGATCAAGAAAACTATAGTTAAAAAAAAAAAAAGACTCACACGAGTCACATTTCTAAGCCCAAACAAACAAGTCCAACATCAATATGAGCAACAAAGAAAAAGTAGAAAAAGGAAAAAGATAGCAGATGCATCATTGATAACACTCTAGAACCAAAATCAAGCAATTAATCACATTGCAAAAATCAGATTGCAAAACCAGATTGCACAAATTATGTCCTCTGTAAACCAACAAGCCCAACCAGATTGCAGAAATCAGCTTCCATCATCCATCAACAGAAACTGTAATTTTCAACAACATTCATCAATAGAAACCGCAAGTTTCATCAAAAGAAAGCAAATAATTCATGAATTCATCAAGGGGTTTTTTTTCATCCAAAAACTTCTCAAACTATGTTACCTCAACATACAAACCGGAGCAAATCACAGAGAGAAGTTGTACGATGAAAGTGAGTCCCTTCATCACATGGATTATCCTAGTGTAACTATTTACGGCCGAGGGACTCAAGGCATTATGATATCTATAGCACACATCTTTAAAATTCATAGAATGTATGCATTTAAAGGGACAATTCATCAACCACTTGGATCAAAATCAGAAGAATATTCCATAATTAAGTCCAAAACCGAAATAACAGCAACATAAGCTCAGCATAGGCAAAGGCAGAGACTCAACATGCACAACAACAACAACACAAGTTGAGCATAGTCAACAACAATAAAAAAGGCTGACCAAAGGAATCAACAACACAGAATGAGCGTATGAAACAAAAACAATACTGGCTGAGTAGAGTAACATATAGCTACATAGGGTGGGACTGCAATCCAATCGAGCAATAACACAATTAAAATAGTCACATCTATCCAAATCCTCAACAAGAGAAAATTATTTATTTACAACTAACAACATCATCTCAACCTTATAATCTTGTTATGCATCCACATCAACAATTTAACATCAACAATACCCCAACGTCACTAAAAGGCGGTTGCTATAGGCGATATGAAGGGCCGAACAAAAACAATCATCCTTCATAATCGAAATGCATTGCCAAACAACTGGAGTAATGACTATCAGCTATCAAAATCGAATATTGACAATTTAGTTAGCTAATTTGATTTATTCTTTCATTATCTAAACCGAAATTTCGAGCCCAAATATAATTCTAACTATTAAAATTATCATTATACATTTTGAAGGTTCAGTTAAAGGTAAGAAAGTCGAATATCCCAAAGAAAACTAACTGAATTCAGCAATCAATTAATTTAATCAGCAATGAATCAAACGATGTTAGGAGGATTTGCTTGTCAACATTTTACTAGTAAATTTGATCGATTTCTTCCCTACATTTGATAAATACAAGTGGATTCAAAATTCGCAATGAAGTAAATTCAACACATATGTAAAACGAGGAATTCAAATGTCAAATTGCAAAGATATCAACAATAACATAAGCTATACATAGTAAGCAACAACCACCACACAACATCAACAAACACCAACACAAATATCATCAAAATCCATCCTGGCAAGTAACTGAAGTTACTGGCATACAGTCACAACCACAAACAAATCCTCCACCCTAAAATATCAGAACCAAATTTGAGTGTTATGGCAAGTTGAATATGAGTTTAACTTGAGCAACTCAATCTAAACATTAAAAAGATAACCAAAACAATTATGATATCATCGAAATGTAAAATCCGACGATTATTCAAAACTTTCAAGTACTTACAAAATCAAAATTTAGGGTTTCAAGTTTCAACTAACAACAAAGAGAGCTCATAATCATGAAAAAAACACTAATAATCCATAATAAACCCAGAAATCCGCCATTAAAACTAGGTCCACCAACAACACCCCCTGCCACCACCGTCACACTCAAATCAGCAACACCACTCTCATCAACACCATCTAACCACCGCAACCCCCACCTAGCCACCCAAACTCACCACTGGCCCACCTGAAACACCACCACCGTTGTACCCTACCCTAACCACCTGAATCTAAGAAAAACCTAGAAAATGTTAGAAAATTCTAGAAACCGTAAAAAACGCAACAATAATGAACCAAGAAAACCCTAGAAATTTCAAACCTAGAAAAACCTAGAAACCCAAAACCCAAAACCCAAAAAAAACCCAAAGAACCCAGAAAACTCAAAACCCAGAAATCCAAAAAAAACCCAGAACCCAGAAACTCGCAATATTACATCAATTAAACCTAAAAAAATCAAGGCAATTTACCACTTGGTTCTAATGACGGTGGTTGATGCTTGCATGGTTCGAATCGTTGACGGCGGCGGCAATGGTTGCTTCTTGATTGGTTTCAAATCTTCGTGATTGTTGAAAAGAAGAAGAAGGATGAGAGATGAGAGAGAAGGAGAGAAGAACGAGAGATCGGAGATCGGAGATTAACGAAGAAAAGTGAGAAAAGAAAACGAAGAGAGGAGAGAGGATGAAGAACAGATGAGTACAGAGAAGAGAGAGGAGTACAGAGAAGAGGGAAAAGAGAGGAGAGAGGAGAGAGAAGAACAGATGAGAGAGGAGATTAGAGAACGAAAAGAGGCGGAGAGCAAAAGGGTTTATACTCGAAATTTTGGGGCACCGGTTAACCGGTGCCAACTCAACTTTTTTTTTTTTAGGTTTTTTTGTCTTTTTTTAATTCGCACCGGTTTGAACCGGTGCTAATTACCATAGTTGGCACCGGTTTAAGGCGAACCGGTACCAAAACCAAATTTTTCAATCCCGCCCATTTCTTTCGGCACCGGTTTTCTAGAACCGGTGCTAAAGGGGGGGGGGGTGCCTATTTCATGTTTTCTACTAGTGATTTTTCGAAAATAAGAATATAAGTCAAATTCATTAAATGTACGTACGTACCAGAGCGTAGTAGGGTCTAATACCGGCAAATCTGAATGCTGTTGTGTCTGATTTTGTGGTTGGATGAAGGCGAGCTCCTAAGTGGCACCCAAATCATGTGCCTCCGCTTCCTCCAATACTTCGTCGGAGTAGTCGATCACCAATTGAGCTTTACCTTTCCCCTATGTTTTCTTCGACGATTCCCCATCTTTACCCCCCGCCATGACCACCTCAAATAGTTGTTAGTAACATGACAGGATATTATAAATTACAAGTATAGTGCAATGTAATAAAATTTTATACAAAAAGTAATGACTTATTATAAGACCAAGTCATATTTTGATTTTACAATAGAAAGAAAATTCAACGACGGAGATTAACATATTCTCCTATTCATTAATCTCATCACTACTATCACTACTGTAATCATCACTAATATCATCTAATAATAAATCGATGTCATCATCCTCGTCACTATCACTAGATTCGATGCTAGATTCATCATCTTCATCGCTTGAGATAACAAAGCCATCGTCATCATCTTCATCATCATCATCTAGGACATAGTCTGGAATGTCATTTGGTGGGCAAAGTGTTGCATGTACTTGTGGGGATGGTGCCTGCAAAAACTCTAAGTCCACCAGAGCATCAACCACTGACCTTGCTTGTGTTTTAAACACAGCCCACCATTGAACTCGATCCCATTTCAGGCTAGGGTATAATGTGTAGTACACTTGAGTCACTTGGTAAGATAATACAAAGGGATCATACTTGGGGTATTTTCTTTTGTATGATTTACTTCGACAAGCTTGTATTGTTCATGTATGTTCATTCCCCTACCACAATCCATCCAACTACACTTAAACAAAATAGTCTTGTACTCTTTATCGGGACCAGTGTAGACAAGTTCAATAATTTCGTCTAAAATGCCGAAGTACTCTTCACCATCCTTACTTGATACACACACACCATAATTCATCGTAGATTTGTGCTAGCCATGGGCATGGGTATGGAAATTAAATCCACCGACAAAAAAGTGCCTCCAAGTTCGAACACGCTTGAAAGGACGTATGCCCAACGCTCACAGGGCATTCGAATTTGGTTTCTCTTCAACCACCTATCAACGTTTTGAATATAAACGTCACAATTCCCTAATTGAATAAATTGAAGTGCAAGATGTAAATTTTATAATTATGTCACGGTTAGACCGTTTATATCACCTTGTGATGAAACCAATCAAAGAATTCAGCTTCGCATTTCTCCATGACTTCTTCTCTACGCAAATAAGGTTGAGTACTAAGAATGTAATCCTCAAACTTCCTACGAGGTCAATGACACAATGTAAATCAACATCGTAATCATTTTAATTGTTCATAACTTTGAATACAATTCATTTCTAAACATATTATGCATTTCGTATTCACCAAGAATTCTGGTGTTTCGTAACACGAACAAATGAGCACACTCGAGTTCTTATTAATCTGAAAATCGAGTTTTACCCTCATTTGACACACGACCGCTATCTAACGTGAACAACTCTGGTATTTCAGCGTTGTCCATTGTGGAGTCCATGTCGGTATTCACATTTCGACCGAGATCTCGTGTTTTAGTGTCAACTGACGCTTGAAAGTAATTAGAGCAGAAGTTTGCTATCTCTTCGGTGAGATAAGAATTGCATATGGAACCTTCAAATCGAGTCGTGTTCCCAATTTTTAGTTTCAAGTGATTGAGGAACCTGCAATTATAGTTATATAAATGTATAAACAAGCCATGACAATGAATGGGATTTAAAAAAGAGGATGTGAAAGGGTCTTTGATTTACCTTTCAAAGGGATACATCCATCTATATTGAACAGGACCACATAACTGCCCTCATATGACAAATGAATAGGTAAATGCTCCATGGAGTTAAAGAATGCAGGAGGGAAGACCTTCTCAAGCTTGCAAAGGATCTCAACTATGTTTTTCTCCAATCGCTCCATGTCAGTAACTGTGATTGTGTAGTAACACAAATAGCGGAAGCATTGGCTGATCTCTATAATTGCATTCCAAATATGGCAAGGGAGTAATTCCCTCAAAGTAGTGGGCAACAACCTCTCCATGATCACGTGACAATCTTGGCTTTTCATTCCGTGTAGCTTACATGCTTGCAAATCTATGCATCTGCTCAAATTGGAGGCATAACCATCAGGAAACCGCAGCTGTTTATCCCACTTACACAAAACTTTTCTCTGAGCCTTGTCAAGAGCAAATGGAGCCTTTGGCATAAACTCTTTTCCTCTATCATCCTCCTGAAGATGAAGCTGCGGCCGTTTACAATATTAAGCAATGTCATTTCGAGCTGATGGCGTGTCATGCTTTTTCACATCCATTATAGTGTGAATTAATTGATCAAAGAAGTTCTTTTCAATGTGCATGATATCTAAGTTGTGACGAATGAGCATATGCTTCCAATATGGAAGCTCCCACAGTGTGCTTTGCTTCCACCACCGCTTTTTGGATTTTTTGAGGCGTTTAAGTGCCTCGGGCCCATCTATAGCCTTCGAAAGGTCTTTCACACATTCCCACAGTTCCTCTCCTGACATGATGTGTGGAGGTGCACCTTTTTTGACTTTGTTTTTGAAGAATGCAGTTCTACTATTCCAAAAAGGGTGATCTGTCGAAAGGAATTAGCAATGGCAATCAAACCAAGAAACTTTACCACCATGTTCGGGCCAAAATGCTTTACTTTTCTTCATGCAATATGGACAAGCCTTCTTACCAGATGTGGCCCAACCAGAAAACATACCATAAGACGGGAAGTCACTAACAGTCCATAGGATGGCTGCTTGAAGATTGAAATTCTGTTTAATTTCCTCGAAATATCGTAGGTATTTGCACCAACTTCCCACAATTGTTTCAAATCTTCTATCAACGGTTACATGTACACATCCAAGTTGCCCTTAGGGTGTTTAGGACCAGGAACGAGCAATGAAAGGAACATGAATGGTATTTTCATACACATTGAGGGAGGCAAGTTATAAGGGGTCAAAATGACAGACCAACAAGAATATTGTCCCCCAAACTTACCATGAGGAGCAAAACCATCTATACACAAGCCAAGTCGAATATAACGAGGCTCGGAGGCAAACTCTGGAAAGCAACTACTGAGGTGTTTCCAATCTTCACTATCACTAGGGTGTGCCATTATGCCTTTAACTCGAGGATTTTTTGAATGCCATGTCATTTTCTCCGAAATGTTCTTGTTGCAAAGAGCCTTTGCAACTCGGGTGTGATCGGGAAATCAAGGCACTAAGCTACCTTTAGAAGTCTTCTTTTATCGGTCGCTGCCACACACCCTACATGTAGATAGCTGAGCATCATCCTTCCAAAACAACATACATCCTTTCGGGCATGCATGAATCTTTTCATGAGGCAATTCCAACCCCTTCACAATCTTCTTCACCTCATAGAATGTGTCGGCCATATGGTTGTTGTTAGGAATCGCTTCATTAACCAAAGAAGAAAACCCATCAACAAATCTGTAGGGCAAATTATACTAGCACTTTAGACTAGTAATTCTAGAAGCCATCTGGTCTCTAACACAGACAATGAACTCCCTTCATATAATGGTTGTTCAAAAGCCTTCAACAAATCTAGAAAATGCTTAGCTTGTGAAATAGGCTCCTCCTTTGATGAAACACTAGCCTGCTCGGAATGCCCTTGATCTTGAGTATGACCAAAAGCATCGAAAACCATTTCACGATATTCTTTGGACCGCCGTTCAGGAACTCCTGGAAACCTTTCCCCGTGACACATCCACTCATAGTAATTAGGTAAATAACCCCTGCGATACAAATGAATGTTAATTGTTTTCGCATCCCAAAGCCGTTTGTTCTTACATTTAAAACATGGACACCTTACTTCATTCGGGTTACTACTCTCGGGATGATCTTTGACGTACTGAATGAATTCATCAACCCCTTTCACGAACTCTGGATTAATAGAAAGGCCAACCTTCCTTTCATACGTCTAGCCACGTTCTTTTTGTTTTATGATTACAACTTCTACACAACTCACGCATATGTATAATCACATTAGTCATAAAGCGTATTTAATATTCATTATCCATAAAAGTGTTATTGAAATGAAAATGAGATTTGAAATTATGTCCAAGGGTCCTTATCACTCCAACCTAACCTATCCTTGTACGTTTAATCCCACTAGTGAATGTAAGCCAGGTTTTCAATTCTATGGAAAATCTTGCAGCATTTCCCTACAGTTCTCCAAGTACACGATTTAGGTGATTAGATACACCTACATATGTATCCAAAGAACATTGTAGAGAAATGAGAAGGAAAGATATTCCCTAGAATCAATAACAAGGCATACATTCACCACCTAAGTGAGAATAAGGGTACAAGCACAGTCCCAACCGGGGACTATTCAAGACATACTCCTAATGTGTATGCCTTGAACGGGTATCTAGGCATATGATTATGCAAATGATTCATTTACAAAATGAACCAAGTAAAGGACACATGCATTATACTAAACAAATATATCATAATTAAACTAAACAAAATAAATATATTAAACAAATATATTAAATATTATATTAAACATCATATAAAACAAATATATTAAACTACATAAACAAACATACATTATATTAAACTAAACTAAACTAACATACATTATTATATTAAACTAACCCAAACTAAACTAACATATCATAATACAAAACATTCATTTCAAATATTTCAACATATTTAAACATAAAATACAACAAACATGTATACACTACACTAAAAACAATGTTAAACTTACATATATCTATATACAATTAGTGACTAACATGCCATGTATAAACTAAACTAAGAATTTTAGGGTTTATAATGTCACTAACCTCTAGATCTGTACTTTTTATTGACAATTAAACCAAGCAAATCTACAAATCCTACAAAAAATTACAATTAAAGACTTAATTAGGGTTAATGATGTCAGTTTTTATCTAATAAAAAAATTAAGGGCAAGACTTACCAGCTGTAGAACGGCGGGAGGATGGATGTGGTGGTGGTCCTGGTCGCAGCAATGAAGGAGGAACGGGGGTAGTTGTAGAAGAAGGTACGCTGGTTAGGGTTTAACCAAAAAGAAATAAAAAAATGCAAAACTACTTACCGAGCGGCGGCCTAGGAGTCAAGAGGGGACGGCGGTCAACGGCCGGTGGTTGCGGTGAAAGGCTGGTGGTGGCTGTAGACATGGTGGTGATGGTTAGGGATCCGACCGAAAAAAATTAAATTAAAAAAAAAACAAAATTCACTACACTTACCGATTGGCGGCAAGGAATCACGGCTGTGTAAGGCCGGTGGTTATGGAAGATCTTCTGGTGGTCGCCGGTCTCTTTCTCTTTCTCCCTTTCTTTTGTTCCCTCTCTCCCTCTTTTCTCTTTCTATTTCATGAAATTTCAGAACGCAAGTCCTGGTTATGTTTTTATTAGTTCCGACGGAATTAATTTCTGTCGGAAATTAATACTTCCGACGGAATATTCCATCGGTAGATATTTTTCGAGGGAATATTCCGCCAGAAGAATTAATTTCCGACATAAAATAATCCCGTCTGAATATTTCCGAGGGATTTTCCGTAGGAAAATACCTATTCCGACGGATCCAAATTCTTCGAAAAATTCGAATTTCCCGACGGAATTTTAGCTCCGTCGGAACGATTCCGTCGGAAATCGGCCTGTTTCTAGTAGTGTGGCAGGTTTACCAATAACCGGACTATTGAGGGATTATATCTGTAAGTATACCTCATTTTATCAATTACTGGAAGGTTAACCTCATTGAAATGTTGTGTGTCCTTTGAACAACCTGTTACTATTAAATAGGGATAAAGAATAATAACACACAAGTATATTAAAGGATGGTTTATTGCTTAAAATTCTAATCACTAGCTTGCAATTCTTTTGACAAAATATATTTAATTTTTTCCACAATACTTAAACAATATTTTCTCTAAGCTTGGGCATGTTTTATTATAACCATTATAAAAGTTCATATAGTAGTATTATGCTATTGTAAAGAATATACAAAAGACATTGGATGAATTGTATATGTTACGTGTAGTCTTCAGTGGCGTGGATATAAGAGTCGCAAACTTCTCCTCTATGGAAACAAAATTGTTTTGGACCTATTAACATATGGGCTTGGTCAGGGCTATGCTAGTGGTTAATCATAGACTTAATCTATATCATAGGGTTAAATTTGCAAAGCTTCGTCCAATTTTAGTAAATAATATTTACTTTTTTGTTAGTTTTGCTATTCTGTATGGTATTTTTCTTAACAGCATAATATTCAAATGTGTTGATGTTAAAGCTACATATCTGGGATCCGACAAGTATATTACAGCATATAGAGATCAAACGGGTCAAGATATATTGAGAGGTGTTAATTTTGCATCCGGATCTGCTGAAATTTTCATGGAAACTGGATCACAAGTGGTATGATCATTAATTCTACTTGTATAATTCATATATTTTTTTCTAAATTGACAATGATATTGTACTATAATAACTTGCTTCTCAAAAAACAAAAAATATCATACTAATAACAAGCCACAAACTCTCAAGTATATATATGACAAGCTAGGAAATAGTTCATCAATAAATAATTAAAGATCGATTTTAAATTCTTACTAGTATTAATTAAATATGTACCTGACATACGCCTGCATTTTCTACTAGACGTATATAATCATTTGTATTGATCATAAATTTTATTACAGGGTGACCGGATATGGTTGGATCGACAAATTCGAAAATATATGATGACCATCTTAAGGCTCCAATTTATCGTTTTCGGTCCAGTTTCTAACTACTTGAACAAGTGCTTGTACACTGTGGATATTGGTGGCAATGACTACCTTAATAATTACTTCTTGCCGCAATATTATCCTTCTCAGAGGCTCTTCACCCTTGATCAGTATGCTAATCTACTAATTTCTCGATATAGATCACGATTACGGGTATTTTCTTTGTTGCTTCACACCTCTGATCCCTCCCTAATCTATTTATTATACGAAGCAATGAAGTTGACTAACGTCGATAATGTCTACTTAATTTTGGGTTTATTTTTCATGTGTTAGACACTATACAATACTGGTGCTAGAATGGTAGCAATTTTCGCTTTGGGTGATATTGGTTGCATTCCGTCTCAAATTATTAGGAACAATGCAACTGATTGTGTAGATGAAATCAACTGATTGTATAGATGAAATCAACCAAGCTGCAAATATGTTCAATACAAAGCTTGAATCGCTTGTGGATGATTTGAATGCAGGGCTCCCTGGAGCTAAATTTACGCTAATTAGTGTCTCCGCCTTGCAAGCCTTAAGCTCCCTTCCTGAAGGTACATCATTTAACAATTTAACATGTGTATTAAGCTAGTTATCAATGTTAAAAAGTGTTTGGTTGAGTTGGTCCTTTAACACGGTATCAAGAGCCAACGTGACACAAAGTTACGGGTTCGAATCTTATCCACCCCTCATTTCAAAGTGGAATATTAAGCGCAGAGTATGAGGTGGGCCCATGCTGCATCCACAATTCAAGCCCAATGTGCTCTCATGTGAGGGGACGTGATATAGTATAATAACTTATTCCTGGGCCTCAACCAAGCTTATGCTTGAGTTGGTCCTTTAACAGTTACGTTATTAGTTCAAACTACACTAGAACAATGTAACTTCTATATATCTGATGTACAAAATCATTTTGCTAAATAATGCAGCTATTAATTCAAACTCAACTTGTTGCACATTGAGGAGTGATTTCCAATGTGAGCCTTATAGTACACTAGAAAGATAGTGTAGAATTTCTTTGAAAAGATAGTGTAGTATTTAAATACTCTTACAATCCTGAAAGGGCCAAACAAACCAACAAAGGCCAACAAGAACAAAGGTCAGCCCAAAGCAAAACAAAACAAACAAGAAAAAACTATACAAGGGACAAAGCCCAACAAACTACACAAGGAAACAAAGCTATCTGACAGAATTATCTAGGAATGCTATGTTTAAGTTGCTGAATCCACTTGCATTGCTTCCTGTTCCATGTACCAGTAATCAATTGCCGTAATCTATCCACAATCTCCAAGCAAATAGCTTTACACACTTTGGTAGGGTGAAGAACAACCCTCCTCCAAAACGCAAAGTTTCTGGCCATCCAGATATGATACACCAGTGCAGCAAGGGTAGCCATAGCAGCTTTCTTCTGAACTTTGTCTTGAATACTGCTTCCCCATCTCTTCCAGCAGACTCGATAGTATCATGGCCCTATTTAATCCAAAACCAATTACCGATAGTAGAGATACAGACCTTGTTGTACTGACATTCAAAAAACAAGTGCTGCTGACTCTCAGTGCAAGCATCACACAATAAACACCTATTGTTATCCTCTGTACAGACCCCATATCTTAGCAGCTTGTCCTTAGTTTTCAGACTATTATGCATAGTTAACCAGGCAATGAAAGAGTGCTTGGGGATATTAAAACGATTCCAGACCCAAGGAGTCCAGTTCACCTTTGGAATCAAACCATGAAGCCAAGAATAGACATCTGAAATTCTGTATCTCTTATGCACCCAGTCCTCATTTATGAAACCATCCTTTAGCTCATTCCAGACAGCACACACCCTCTTCCATCCCCACCCAGCACTCTTCTTTGGGGCATAGAGCCACCAATCCTCATGCTTTATATAAACTGAGCTCACCCATTTAACCCATAATGTATCCTCCTTGGCTGCTATCTTCCGGACATATTTGCTAAGAGTTGCCTTATTCCAATACGAGCAATTCCTTACACCAAGTCCCCTAGCATACTTAGGTTTGCAAACCCAACCCCAAGATATTGGAGGTATCTTGGTAAGCACAGCTTCCCCATTCCATCAAAAGCTCTACAGAGCTGATTGATCCTCTCCAATACACCCTTAGGCAGCAAAACACACTGAGCCCAGTAGGTGTGTAAGCTCATTAAGACTGAGTTAACAAGAACTACCCTGATAGCATATGAAAGATTCCTACTAGACCAGCATGTGATCCTCACCAGCATTTTATCAATCAAGCTATCAAAATCAGAGATCCTCAAGTACTTAGAATTCAGGAGAATTCCAAGATATTTAAAGGGGAAGTGACCTTCACAATACTCAGTACTATCCAAAACCACCCTCTGTACCACTACAAGAAATAGGCCTATTTCCGATGGACTTCTTCCGACGGACAAGATAATCCGTCGGAAATCCCGTATATTCCGACGGAATATAAATCCGTCGGATATTTCCGACGGATTTCCTACGGAATTAAAATTTGTTGGAATATATGGGCTTTCCGACGGAATTCTCCATCGGAATATTAATTTTCCGACGGAATTAAAATCCGTCGAAAAAAAAAATTTCCGACAGAATAAAATCCGTCGGAACATATTTAAATAATAATAAAAAAAACCCTAAATCCGGTTAACCCACCCCCATCTCTCCGCCTCTCTTCTCCTTATCTCTCCTCTCTTCTTCTCTTTCTCTCTCCTCTCATTCTCCTTCTCTATCTTTTTGATCTCCTCCTTCTCTCCTCTTCTTCCTCATTCCTTTCCCTTCTCCTCTTTCTCCTTCTCCTCTTTCTCCTTTTTTCTTTCTATTCATCAACATCAACAACCGCGACAACAACAACCGCAACAACCACCGCCGCTCAACAACAACAACCACCACCGCTCAACAACACCTAGAAGGTCGGAAATATATGTAAATCTAGGTTTATTTTTTACAAATTTATGATTATAATGATTTTTATGATGAAATTATAATATAAGTTTTTAAATTTTGTAATTTAAGTTTGTAATTTTTCGGATTTTCGGACAATATAATATATAAATTGTTTATTTCGATTTTGTGGTTTTTGTTCCGATTTGGTGGTCTCGATTTTGTTTGATTGGCTTTTGTGGTTTCGATTTCGTTTTTTTTGTTTTTGTGGTTTCGATTATTTGGTTTTTTTTTTGGTTTATGAGTTTGATTTTGTAGTTTTTGTGGGTTGTGGGGGTGGCGAGGTGGAGATATGGTGGTTGTGGGGGTGGCGAGGTGGAGATACGGTGGGTGTGGGTGGTGTAGGGTTCGTGGGGTGTGGGTTATTTGGTGGTTCTGGGTTAGGTTTGGTGGGTCTAGGTGGTGAGTCTGGGTGGTGGTTCTGGGGCTGGTGATGGTGTGGGTGGGTAGGGGGTAGTCAGGGGGGTAGGGAGTAGGGGTGGTGGTTGTGGTGGTGTGGATGGGAAGGGGGGTGGCGCTGGGTGTGGGAATGGGTGGGGGTGGTCTGGGCAGGGTGGCGTGGGGTGGTCTGGGCAGGGTGGCGTGGCTTTTTTTTTTAATGACTTTTCCGACGGAATTTTCCGTCGGAAAATTGCGACGGACTTTCAATTAAAGTCAAAAATAGCGCCGACAGAATAAGATCCGTCGGAAATTCCGTCGGAATCACCTCTTCCGACGGAATTTCCGTCGGAAAAGGTCGAATTTCCGACAAAGGGTGCTGCGACAGACCTATTTCGACGGAATCCGTCAGAAGAGGTGATTCCGACGGAAATTCCTATGTTTCCAACGGAAAAATTCCGTCGGAATCCAGCTGTTTTCTTGTAGTGTACATCCATTGGTACATTCCCAAAGTAAATAGTTGTCTTGTCACTATTAGCTTGCAAGCCAGAAACTCTGTGGAACATTTTTAGCACCTTACTCATTAAGATAATAGAGGTTATGTCCCCATGCATGAATAGCATAAGATCATCAGCGAAGACCATATGATTTAGCTTCAAGCTTCTACATCTCTAATAGAACTTAAAACCTCTCTTCCTGCCCACCTTTTTAAGCATCCTAGTCAGATACTCCATAATAATCACAAAGAGGAGCGGAGAAAGGGGATCACCCTGCATAATCCCTCTTTTCCCTTTAAAAAAGCCATGTAAACCCCCATTAAGCATAATAGAGTATGAAGGAGACGAGACACATTGCATTACCCAAGTAATGAATTAACCTGGAAAACCAAGGCTGTGCAACATATCTTGTATGAAACTCCAATGCACTGAGTCATAAGCTTTCCTAAGATCTACTTTAATAGTACATCTAGAAGCCTTCCTCTTATTGCCATAATCCTTCAATAGGTCTTGACAAACAAGAACATTATCCAATATGGACCTTCCTGCCACAAAAGCACCCTGAACTTCATCAATAAGCCCTAGAAACACCTCTTTTAATCTTTCACACATCATTTTAAAGATGACCTTATAGACAACATTGCAACAAGCAATGGGCCTAATTAAACTAAGTAACAGTGCATGCACTTTCCACTTTAGGAACCAAAGTCAAAGTGGTGGAGTTGATCTGTCTTAGAAGTTTGCCATGCTCAAAGAAATCCAAGACAGCCTTGGAAAAATAAAATTGAATAATCTCCTAGGAAGCCTTGAAAAACTTACTAGAGAACCCATCTGGCCCCGGTGCTTTATTGTCCTCTATACTTCATAGTACTCTTTTCACATCCTCAGAACTGAATTGCCTGCATAAATGAAGCTTTTGCTCAGAATTCAGCACAGGCCCTACATCTATTACTGCCTGGTGAAGCTTCTTAATCTCAGATTGCCCTTCCCCCAATAAGTTCCTGTAATAATCAACAAAAGCATTAGCAGCCAGATTAGGATCCTGGACAAAACCCCCATCTTGAAGTTGAATGCCACAAACTCTATTCAACAATCTTCTATTACTTATCAGAGAATGGAAGTAGGAAGAATTCACATCCCCTTCCTTAAGCCACTGAGCTTTAGCTTTCTATATGAGAAAGAGATACCTAGCTTCATGGGCTGCCTTGTAAGCCTTTCTAGCCTCAAATTCCTTTTCCAACAGCTCCCTATAGCTAGGATCCATGTGCAATAATTGTTGAGCTTTCTGAAGATTCAAAGCTGCCACAGAATCAGCCACTTCTACATTAGAACAGTGCTGTAAGTTTAATAGCTTCAGGTCTTTCTTCACAGCTTGTAGTTTCTTCAACAATCGAACCATAGCAGTTCCTCTCACATCCAAATGCCAAGCTTCCTGCACACAATCTTTAAAACCCAAAGCATCCACCCACATATTAAAAAAACGAAAAGTTTCTTTGCATTTCCCTCATCAACAGCCAACTTTATGCAGCAAGGAGAGTGATCCATTAGGCCCTCAGGAAGGAAAATGGCACTAGTATCCGTAAAGGAATCTAGCCAGGCATGATTAACCAGAACCCTATCAATTCTTGTGCTTACCCTATTACCTCCCTCCTGCTTAATGTTTCAGGTGTAGAAAGCACCTCCTGTCTTAAGCTCCATCACAACATAATGTCTAATACAAGATCTAAACTGCTACACTTCTGCTAAGGTACAAGCTGACCCTATCCTGTCCTCCAAATTGAGAATATTATTAAAATCACCCCTTATCATCCATGGTTCCTTCATCATACCAGCAATATCCTTCAAATGATCCCACAAAATCTCACTTTGATGGGGAAGATTAAAACCATACACTATGGTGTACCAAAAGGAAGTATTAGAAGCCCTAATCCTCACATGTAAATGAATGAATTGAGCTTCAGCTCGAACAACTGTAATTGTGAATATACTAGGCAACCAAATAGCCCAGATTTTGTCATTCGAATGCTTAGAATAATTGGAAGCCACAGACCACTCCTCACCCAGCTTAGTGAAAACCTTACCAAAATTCTTGGCTTTCACCTTTGATTCTAGAAGACCAAACAAACCAATGTTATTAGTTTTAAGGAACCATAAGATATCACAGACTTTATTTGGTTGGTTCAGCCCTCTAATATTCCAAAAGCCCCAGCTATCCATGGAGAGTGTATGAGCACTCCCCCAACTCCCATCCTCCATACCTCACTCTACCCTTCATTAACATTTCCTCTCTTCCTTTTCCTGTCATGGTATTAGATAGCCTGGTGATGTCAGGATCCAATTCAGTCTCAGCCACCTCATACAAACAATCAAAACTATTCTCAGTCATCACCCCTCTTTTCGTTTCTGTATCTTTGTTACACCGAGGACCAGTCTCACCACCCTCATGCAAAGCACCAAATCTATTCCCAAACATCACCCCTCTTTTAACTTTTGTATCTTTGTTGCATTGAGGAACTACACCCTTCTTCTGGACAGGTCTCCATTCTTTCCTTACAGCATGCTGCTTCTCCTTATTTTCCCTCACATTTATAACTGGCTTGTTATCACCCATCACTTTCCTGTATCTGACTTTATGATTTGGGCAATGTACATCAGAGTGTCCCAACCCATTACAAACTCTGCACTTAATTGGTCTCCATTCATAGCCAACCCTCTGCACAATCACCCTTCCATCCACATCCAGGAATTTAATTGTATCAGGAAATTTATCATTCATACTCACCTCTACTAGCACCCTAGCATAGGCAATTAGCTCTTTAACTTCAGTAGCTCTGTCAGTCTTGATTGTTTTACCAATGATACAAGCAATTTTCATTAGGGCAGAATGTCCCCAGAATCTAAGATCAAAATTCGGCAGTCTAATCCAAATTGGAATTTTGTCAAGTTTCTATTCCTTCAACTCCATGCCAGGTGCCCACTCCCTCATTATTACTGGTTTTTTGTCCAAGAACACAGGACCAGCAAGCAAAGCTTTATCCCTTCCTTCAATGGACTTAAACCGAACAAGAAAGACACCATTAGCCATTGAAGCCACCTTATCAACCCCAAATCTACCCCAGACCCTGCGAGCAAACCCATTCATTACAGAATAATAGGGTTTAGAACTCAACACATAACACACAATGGCCGAATTCCAGTAATCAATTTCACTTTCAACATCCTCCATCACTAATTGAACTCTACGAATTCCATTGTAATCATCAAAATTAGGTTGATTACAACCCTTAGCATCAATCCCCGAGAAAATCATACCCTCTTCCCCATTTCCATAAACAATGTCACTCCACAATTTCCCACCATTGCTACTATTATTCACAGGAGAAGATAAGTTTGAGACAGAGTACTTAACAATCAGACTAATCATACCCTCAAAATTCAGCTTACTTCCCCCCTCATTAGTATTCAGGCAATTATTAGGATCTTTAATCATCAGTAATGGAGTAGGATTATCAAGACTTACCCCTGGGCCACTCGGGGTGTGAACCTCCGCTTCCGCCATTAATGGCGACTTCCGAGCAATAATAGCCAGCCATTGATTAAACTGATGTCGATACTTCTCTTTATCCTCCTTCGAATCTTCTTTCACCAGGTTCTCCTCATAATTCTCATCCTCAAGCCAACTCTCAACCGAAATTGAATCCAAGCAGATTTCCTGATTTTTTATACTTGTCGAGGTACATCCATTGGAACCAGATTTCCCTTTCTTTTTTGATTTAGAATGAGAAGATCTTTTTCCTTTCCTCTTCCTTCCCTTAGCCATCTCACAAACCCACGTTTTTTAAAAATGGCGGAGAAACGACTTTATCTCTCTAGATTTTCTTGGACTTTCTCTCTCTAGATTTTCTTGGACTTTCTTGCACGTATTTAAAAACTCAAACTAGCGCGTTATGTGTCTTCTTCTCAGTCCTTACAAAACCAATTTGAGTTTCATATTCTATCACAGGACTAATTGTTAATGACGTGAGTTACGTGAGTAGTTGACTAAGTTAGGATTATAATGTAGTCACTCTACCTCTCATTAATTCAATGTGGGACAATAGAAATAAACAACCCTAAGGACAATAGAAACATTACATATATTTTTTTTGGTCATTTTGCACCATGCAAATTTATCTCTACCTTTTAAAAAGTATGAGAGAGCTCTTATGAATAGTGTGAGGATATTTATACCCATTAAAATGTTTGTATACATACTTACCCCTATTTATAAGTTTAAAAAGTTCTGTTTTCTTATATAAAAATATTTGTTTACATATTTGCCCCCATTTATAAGTTCAAGAAGTTAGTTTTTCTTATTAATACATTTTTCCCTAATAAGTAATCATAGGTAGTAGTATATTAGCGTTCAAAAAAATAAAATAAAATAAAATATATCAATCATTACATATCTAAATCTAAACATTTACCTTTCTAGAACTTGATAATTTTTGTCACTTCCTCACCAAATCTAAATTAACTCTACTAAAGTTTCAAAGAATATTACACGATTACAAAATCTAACATATTTATCGTCTACATGCAAATAATTATAATAAAATACCATGCAAACTCATTAGGGCCAATGGTAAAACTCTTTTCAAAGACTAGTCATAGTGCACATTACATGCGCTAGAATTCCTAGTTAATAAAAAATAAAAAATTTCTCCATTTAGCAATGTTCAAATTAGTATGCCTTCTCTAACTTTGGGACTAAGGGGGCGAGGAAAAAATGATAAACATTCGCTCTTTTCCAATCCAAAATGAATTGGATTTAGAAAGGAATCAATGAATCATCCGTATCTTGTGCAAGATATGTAATGAATTCATACGCTTTTGATGCTATCAATAACACGATACTAAAACAGACACTAGAAATGACACGTGTTACTTCCTAATGCTGTTTTTCACTCAAAATACCCTTTTAGCTCCCCTTAGCAAAAATCTTTTATTTTTGAAATATTTGGATAATACAACTATAATAATATATTATTCCTATATATATTATCAGTATAATAATTGTATTCATTTTTATTTCGTATTCTATTTACTTAAAATAGTTACACAAGACTTTAAGACCTTATAATTAAGGGAGAATAAGCTATAATTAAGAAGGTTGTAAATATGATGGAGAGTATAAAATAATGGAGGCCAAAAATATAATATTTACATTTAAATTACCATTATATAGTTGTACAATGGTGGGGTTCAATGGGGAAAAAAAACATTTTTATTCATGGTATTTGGAATCTTATGAAATACTAATAATTGAGTAAGTTTTCTGTTTAATATTTCTGTAATAATTTTACCAACTTATAACATTTTTTTCCCTTCAAAAATAAATTAACTATTACTAAAACAGGTCATACTTACATCGATCATTTTGAACATATGCCAAACAATCATTAAAAAAAATTTCTCACCAATAAAATATATGATGTCAGCTTTAAGGTTTTTTCTTTTTTTTTTTTAAGAAAAATATTCTACTTAGATTATGTTTTTGGAAGTACATTGCATAGTATTTATTTTTTAGGGACCAAATTAATTCATTTATAAAAAACATACAGCATCTACATTATTTAGTTTTATTGGGAATAACATGCATTATTAATATAATATAATGTACACTATTTTAAAATATTTTCAACATAACTAATCAAATTTTTTTTTTCTCAATTATAGTTTTAATAATTGTTTCCTTATTGTTTCATCTTTCTTATATGCATTGCATTTATTTATTCCACATGAGTTGCCTCATTTTTATATTATATTACAAATTAATTATGGGAAAAAAGATTATTACTACCGTGCATCGCACTGACACTAATCTAGTTTTTTCAATTTTAGTGTTTTTTTTAAGGTTCATATAATTATTTTTATATATCAGGGTTGCCATATATAGTTAAACAAAACACCCCTAGTTTTTTGGATGGTTTTATGGTAGTCATCCTTAAAATGACTACCATTATACTAATTCTTTATTGGATGATTTTGATTTTTTTTTAATGTCAAAATTAATTATAAATCATCTATCTAATTTTTAAAATTTATTTATTAATTTTGAAATAATTTTTGAATTATTTTTATAATTTCTCTAATTAAGTTACAAAATTCAGTTTTTATTATTACTAAAATTAAAAAATAATTCATAAAATACCTATTAAAATATAAAAGAATAAAAAAATAGATTTTAAAAATAAGAAAGAATATTTATAATTAATTTTGATATAAAAAATAAATTAAAAATCAGCGAATAAAAGATTAGTGTAATGGTAGTCATTTTAAGGATGACTAACATAGAATTTTTATTGTTTTTTAAAAGGACAAACTCGAATAAAACACATTATCAACCTCAAGGTAAAATTACTCAAATAATACTAAACTAGATTAGTACCCGTGCATTGCATGGTGGTGATAAATAAATTTCCATACTTTTATATCTTTTGTTGATGACTTTTTAAAATAACTTGCTCACTTATATATATATTTAAAAAAAACATGTGCATATTCATTTTTAAATTGTTATTATTTAATACTAAATCGTAATATTTACTAATTATTGAAAATATACAAAAATAATGGTTAGACAAAATATATTTAATGTTGTATTCTCTATTTGACTGTAAACGTTTAGAATAGAAGCTAAAGGAATGAAGCACTCATATAATTAGCAATCAATATCTATATCTATTAAATACTAGGTTAAAATCCCGTGCTATGCACGGTTGTTAAATATTTTTGACAATAATATTACAAATTATAAAGTATATAAAAGATACGTAGAAATATTTCAGTTGGGTATATATGGTATATGATTATCAAAATGGAAAGAAAATATCATTAGGTATAAATAGTTTACTTAAAGATTTTGCAAAAAAAGAAAGAAAGAAAAAAAAGTGAAAAAGGCGGGAAAATTTTTCACAAGGTAATGACAAGTGTCATTGGTTATTCGCTTTTAGTATAAGTTAATAGACTAGAATGGTACAATACTTAAAATTGATTTTAAATAATGTATTTAGTCTCCTTATTTTTTTATAAGAATAAAGTGTTTAATTTTACTCTATACATAAGTACATAATATTTTGGTAAGTTAATTTATCCTAGATTTTTTACTTGGAGGCAAGTATAGATTATAGGATTGAGGGTCTTCTTAATTATCCTAAAAATAGAGGATTTAGGCTAAATTAGAGAAATACACACATTATTTTTGACAGATTGTATCATAGTTGAGGAGGAACACAACACTTTACCTAGAATTGAACCCATATCTAGACTACACAGCTACACTCACCTATAGAGATGTCAAAACAGGTTAGTGATACATGCAGGTTAGGGTTGACCCAAACGCGTACAGTTCATTTTTCAATCAGATTGAATTACTAGGTTGTCTTGCTTGATAGTTTAGTTCTGGTCATTTCATGAGCAAGCCATAACAGACTGCCATTTTTCGGGAACAGTTCAATTCAGGTTCAGGTCATTGACAGACGAGTCAAAATTAGTTCCGTCTAAAACGGTTTAGGTTAATGCAAGTCAATGAAAATGAATGAGTTTGTTTTAGGTTGGACTTGTTTTATTTCGGGTTTTATTAGAGACTCCATTGCGACCGAATTGATTAGACTTTTAGGTACATAATGTTTTTATGGTTATGCGCTAATTCTGTTCAGTTCTGATAAAATAATGTAATGGGTTGATAATTCAATTTAGTTCAGTTCAACTCTTTGAATCTATGATCGGGTTTTATGCAGGTCACTTTAATTCTGGTTACTTTAATTCCTGGTTCAGTTCAATTCAGATCACTAATTTATAGGTCAATAACGGTTTAGAACATATTAAATTCAGGTCAATTTCAGGTTATGAATCACTTTCAATTCAAGTTATTTCAATTTATGCTCTTGTCAAAGTTTCATAACTCTCATAATTTCTTTGATTGCGCTTGTTATTTGCAAAATGTCTTATCTTTTATTTGCAAAATGTGTTGTAATTGACATTAACATCAACCATATAACCGACTTTTTACATCCAAAATCTAGGGCTTTACAAATTTGTTGGTAATTTTGTTTTAATTCTTAATTACAAATTATCTTAGGGTTTATGTTTTTAATTACAATTGGCAGCAAACATACCCCGATTATAATGATATTTGTTACTAAGTTGGTCTAAAAAGTGAGAAATTTGAGACAAAGACGTCTTGAGGTAGGGCTTTGCAATTTTTTTTGTAATAATAATAATAATAATAATAATAATAATCATGGATTGTACAGTATCTAATAATCTAAACCTAGTATATTAAAACACACCCCAAAAAACACATTTTAAGCTTCCATATTCACTCTCCCCTTTTCACTTTTTTTCTCCCAACAGGACACCTATTTTCTTAACAAATAAATTACATTATTCACAAATTAATTAAGTTTTTCATCTCTGATCTATTCATCTCTCCTTTTATTTACTCATATTTATTTGGCAATCCTCTTCATCTCCTCATTACTTCACCTCTTCACCTTCATTCTCTTATAACTTCCTTTCCCACCTTCAACCATCAATATAATTAATGTCAACAATCACTCCAAAATTATTTTCATTCATTTAAAAGCTGACACCTTTCACTGATTTCTCTTACAATTTGGTTAGTTCTTCTTCCTATTTCTTCTCTCTAATATTTGCATTTACATCTAAATTTAGTTGTCTGCTTTGATTTGATTAATTTGATTGCTTTGTTGATCAATTTAATTAGTTTTAGCAAGTTGAATTATGTTTTATTTCCTGAATCAAATATAATAAGTCAAAAACCACTTTGCCATCTATTACACGAGGGAGCCCCCATTACTCACAGTGAGTAACAGGTTATGTTACTCACAGGGGTATAGGCGACATTTCACCTATTATAAGTGACTTGGTGGATGGGTGATTAGGCCTCATTTTGCTGACGTGGTTTACTTGTTTTGCCACATGTGCTGATGTTGGGTTTCTCGCATTAGACGCCGTTAACATTGGCCGTTTATGGAGTTTCAAGAAAACTCCGAAACCCTAGTCGAAGATTTTTCAATTCGACTTCGTTGAAGCTCAACTGGACTTCTGGGCGGAATCGAACCCGAAGAGGCTCGAAGAGGTCCGACTCGAATTCTGTGCGGAACTCAAGTCGACGAGGTCCCAACTCGAATTGTTGGTGTATCCAGGTTCTTTCTGATTCAATGTAATTTCGAACTGGCTTTTTGTTTTTCTGTTTTTTGGATGTTTTATGTTTGGGGTTCGATGTTGTGTTCGTCGATTGTCTTTGTTGACGGAATTAATTCGATGCTAGGGTTGCAGTCCCAATTCGTATTTGTACCAGCAAAGGTAAAAATGGTAATAGTTTGACTGTAATGGTTAACTTGTGGAATTAGCGGAATACAAGTGGTAACTAAAAAAAGGGAATTGTTGCGATTATGTTTGTTAATTGGATGTAAATGGAATAAATTAATAATGGAAGTTGTAGAATTTGCGGAATATAATCGGAATTCTTTAATTACGGGTGCAATTATGTTGCTCATTCCAGCATTAAATATGATGGAATGAGGTGAATTATGCATTCATTGGTGGTCATTATTCGTTCGTTCTATGTGATATTGTGTTATTGTGTGGAATCTTGACATTGTGTGGTCATTATTGTGTGTTATTGTGTGGTAATTATTTTGTTTTTCGTTCGTTCGATTTTCTTTGATTGGTTATTGTGGGTATTCTTATGTGACAGATTATGAAAATGTCAGCGGGGAATGGTAAGCGTAAACGTACAATGGTGAGGATTTTTTTTTTAAGATATTCTTTAGGCTGGGGATGTGATGATGTTTTGAACTGTGGTTTTATGGGGATGTGATTATCTTTTGAATTACGGTTTAATGTTTTGTGATGTTGTGGCTATGAAGGTTGGGGCTGAAGATGAAGAGGGGTATGGGCTCAGTAACAAGAGTAATGTATGTGAGCAGAAGACCATGCCTCTGTATCCAGAATTGTTTAAGGTACTACATTACGGAATTCTGCGTGTGTGAAATTGTTTTGTTTGCACGATTGAGGAATCATTGAATGAATTTAGTGCTTAGGATGACGGATTAAGCTATGGAGGGGCCGTCAAAGGTAGGGCGGAGGTGATGGCTGAACATTCAAAGGCCAGAAGTCGGGTAAGTTTGCTTGTTAATTAAGTTGTCAGTGGGTGTGGGATAGGAACATTAACTTAATTACTGTAATTTCATTGGCAGCCTCCTAACATGGGTTGCCGCATCGAGTCATTTGGGCGCATATGTCAGATATTTGATGACAGGCGAAGACGTTGGGTTTGTGAGATGGGATTTGGCAGTCTTTTACGTCTTGCTTTAGATATGCGTTTACCAAGGCAATTGGCATACTGGGTCATGACACGGATGGATCCAATCAGTAAAATGCTTAGGAGTCCCAACGGACTTGAGTTTCGGTTTTCAAAGAATCAGGTTCGGTGGGTACTAGGGATACCAATGGGTCCTAGGACTGTTCCTAGTACTAAAACCATGACCCAAAATGATCGTGTGAAGGTTCAGAGATTTATTCTCAAGTATGGTAAATCGTGGGAGTCCAAGTCTGGTAGACAATCTGGTCTGGTGTACACGTCTGTAGGCATACCATTAAGTTCAGATATGATGAATCGGTTGGAGGGGTACTTTGATGCTGCAGAGGAAGAGGAATTCAAGACGTTGTTCTTGATAATTGCTTTAGAGATGGTGTTGTGTCCCACGCAGTCACCTCGGCTAGCATCTGACCTACTACCTGCCATAAGCTGTGCTATGGAGGCAATTAAGTACGATTGGTGTTCTTTAGTGTTGTCGAAGTTGCTGGAGAGCGTACAAAATTTTGCTCGACGTTTCTATGCTAATGGGTTTTCCAGTGGATGCGGCGGGTGTGCAATATTTGCCGTGGTATGTGTTTCAGTGGGGAAAATCCCTGTTTACTCGTTTCAGTGTATTGTTGCCTGTTTTTTTTTTTTATCTTGTGCTTTTGTGGTTTAGTAATTGCTGGTTTTGCCTATATTATTTGGCAGATATTTTACTTGGATCGGTTGGATAGGGATCCTATTCAGTGGGATGTTTTTCCAAGAATTAAAGTGTGGACAATGCAGCAGATTGGGAAGGCAGCAAAATCAGACAAATTGCTGTCCGGCGACTATGGGAAACTAGGGGTAAGCACTTTTGTATTTGTATTATATTGCTTAGTATGCATAGTGTTCTGCTTCAATCAAATAAGGTTTAGAGTAACCTTTTTCCATTTGTATTGGGTTGTGTGGTTGAAGCTATTGGATGTTGCTTACGGTGAACAACACCCAAGGGATGCAAGGGATAGTGTTGGACCCCTACAAGCTGCATCGAATAATGTGAGGTTTGATCTTAAAGTAGTTGTTTCACCTGTGTACTTTGAATCTGAATCTGTCGTAACTTTGTTTGGATGCAGATGGATGATTTAGATGATTTACCAGTGTCTGGGGTTAACTTCAAGGCCAGGCAAAGGAGGGGCCGAATGCCCGAGCGGACAGATCAATGAGCTCTGTTACACTTGTATTTCTATTTGTATTTCTGCTTGTATTTCTATTTGTATTTTTTTTCAGTGTGGAATGTTCTGAATAATCTTATAGGATTTGGATATTGTTAATTCATTTGCAATAGTATTTCTTTTGTTTGTTGCATTAATAATACTCCCTCCGGTTTTGGATATTTGCAACTTTTGCCATTTTAGTCCGCTTTAAATTAAATGCAACCTTCTATTTTATTTCTATTTTGGGCAAACAAAATCCCTGAAAATTACTATTTTACCCTTACTTTCCCACTACTTTCCCAAGTGGTGGGCCAAACTTTCTCTCTTTTGCCTCTTGAACCGCAAATCACACCAAAGTTGCAATTAAAACAAAACCGGCGGGAGTATAAAATATTATTCCAATTGTCAATTGTTTGTAGTGTTGTATTAATAATAGAGGGTTAAGATCTTGAGATCAATTTCAAGGCTTTGTAAAATAATTCGTAGAGTGTTTGTTGTATTAATAATACAGGGTAAAGGTCTTGTCAATTTGTAAAAACAAGTTGCGTAAATAAAACTGAAGTTAAAAGCGGTAAAATAAATCAAAACAGCAGTAAAAGAGACAAATATCATTACAAAGTTCGGCAACAATTCCCGATATAGGAAAAGAAAAAGAACAGAGTGAATCTAGCAAAAGATAGTTTACAAACCAAAAGTCAAAGAAAATATACAAAAACAAAAGAAAATTGTTCAACATTTTAAATTTGAAAAAGTGCAATCAAGGGTTTAAAAGGCTGCATTGGTAGGATCAAGGGAGTCTTCCTCTACTTCCTCGAAGGCTACTTTGTGGATTGTTTCCAAGATCTCCTTGTTGCCTTCAGTGAACTTTCCTTCAGCCTGTGCAAGCTTTTCCTCCACCCTTTCAAAACCTATGGCCTGAGATTCTGCCAGAGTTTGTAGCTGGCCCTGTAGAGAGGTCATTTGTTTGGCCATGTCTTCCAGCTTGTTGCTGACCATTGTAGTCAACTTCTCCATCTGTGCTTTCACCTGTTGAAGATCAAAAACAGACACATTTGTTCCCGAGAATGCAGCAAAGCCTGTAGGCTGTGATGGAGAAAAGGCTGGAAAAGGAGAAGGAGAAGACTGTTTTGGAGGTGAAATAGGAATGGAAGAAAGGGCAGCTTGTGTTGGAGGGGAATTAAGAATAGGAGAAGGCTCAGAAGCAAAAGGGACTTGAGTAGGAGTAAAATCAGGGTCAGAGTGATCTGAAGAACTTATGTCTTCAATTATCACAGGCTTTGGAGTAGAAACAGTAGGTTTGACAATTTTCCTCTTACTCCTTCTAAGTTCCCCTTTAAACATAGGAACAAAAGGGAAGTCAAGACTCTCAGTCTCTGAGATAGATTCC
This sequence comes from Chenopodium berlandieri, assembly GCA_034703905.1. Classification (NCBI taxonomy): domain Eukaryota; kingdom Viridiplantae; phylum Streptophyta; class Magnoliopsida; order Caryophyllales; family Amaranthaceae; genus Chenopodium; species Chenopodium berlandieri. The sequence continues at coordinate 56,278,477 of CM068291.1, forward strand.
CCCTCACTCTGAGTCTCCTCTCCTTTCTCAGGTTCTGCCTCCTGTGTTTCCCCCTCAGAAATTGTTTCCTCTTCTTTTTCTCCTTCAGTGTTACTCTCTTCTTTTTCTCCCTCACTGATTTCTTTACTCTCTTCTTTTTCTGGTACACTTCCCTCCTCTTCTGACTCACTTGTATCTCCCTCTACAACTTGTGTTTTTCCCTTCCCTCCAATTTTTTCTTTTCCCCCTTTAGACAAGAAAGAAATTTTCCCACTCTCAATTTTAAGACTTAGGCGGATCAAAGATTGTTCGGAAAGGATGTTTTCAGGTTTAATATAAGTGGGTGACTCACTTTCAACATCAATCCCAAATGACTTAAACAACACAGTAAGAAGAGACCCATATGGAATGGTCGTTTTAGCAGCATAAAAGAGCAAATGTTCAATCATCAGTTTCGGAAAATTTATTTTTATTTTTCGAGCAACGCAAAAGATGATAGTTGCATCTAGTAAGGATACTGTGCTTCGTTTTTGCAAACGGGGTACAATGCCTCTCCAAGTGAAATTGAACAATAATTTGTGAAGAGGAGTGAGTATGTTATGATGTGAGGTCTTGCTTTTCGGGTTTCCACCTATAAATTTTAGTACACTATTCTCATCATAACGCCCAATTTGCACAATTTGTTTATGTTTTAAGTACGAACAATAGCCAGAGGTGGGGACTTGAAACAAACTACTTAAGTATGCAACATCAAATTGAATGTGAGTATCTTTGACTATAGCCGTGCATACACCATTGTTGTGTTTGAAAGTATTTTTAAACTCAAACAGAAGCTTAGGATAAATTGGATAGTGAGAACAATTTTGGAACAAATTTACCCATTCTTGATAATCAATTAAGGAGGTGAATTCGGAGAACTTACTTGCCGTACACCAGTCATAATTGATGTGATAGCCGTGAGTGTAGTTCCAAGATGGAAACTTTTGTGACCTTCGCCTCTTCTTGTCGCCTCCTTTCATGGTTATAGCCTTCCTCTTGGGCGGAGCAGATGGGTGAACGACGCCGATTGGTACTGGGTCAGGTGAGCCGTCAGTAGATGGAGGGTTGGATGGAGGTGTTCGTGCTTTTGGTGGTTTCGGTGTTGAGAGGTTGGTTTTCATGGCTATGGAAGTGTGTTGAAGAGAAGGAGAAGATGAATAGTGTGAATAGGAAGGAGAGAGAGTGAAGCCGGTTATTATGAGAGTTTATGGGGAAGTTAATTTGATTTGATAGATGAGGGTGGAGTGTGAAAGAGGAAGAGTTTAAAGGGGGAAGGGTGAGGAAAAGTGACGGTTAATATGGTGAGGTAGTGGGGTAGTTGTAGAGGTAGTATGAGTTAATTGGGTGAAATAATTGCACGTTTTGAACTTAAATAAGAGTGCATCTTCTTAGGGGGAGCGAAGGTGTGTTACGCCGCATTTGACTTTGAACGTTAAAATTAGAACAGAAATATTTAGCCTATCGTTAAGGAATTTCTGCTAAGCAGATATTTAAAACACAAGCAATTCGGTTTTGTAAGGATTAAGTTTAAATGTGAAACTTATCCCTTGAAGCGTATATTCTGATTGATTTTGTGAAATATACTCCGTATTTTATCTTTCTCAAAAGATATTGAAAGGTGATGAAATAGTAACAAGTATACTCTAATTCTATAAGGGGGGGTTGAAAAGAGTGTGGCTAATTTTCGCAACACTTGTAAATCTCAAGTTCTTGAAATCAGTTTCAAGGAGGAATAAACTGATTTCACTATTCAGCATCAGGACTTTGCGAATAACTTCCAGGCTTAAAAACAAACTTTGAAACTATTTATAGTGGAACACTCCAAATACTGTTATCCAATACACAACTTCCCAACAGACAGTCAGACACTGCATAATTAAGCGAAGAATACAAAATTGTTTCTGATCTGCATAATTCAAAACGATGCAGTAAAAACAAGGTTATCAAAAATTCAAAAGCTACTTCAGACATTAACCAACACAAGGTTTTAAAACGCAAATGATATCTTAGTTACCAACACCAACATCACCATCATCAACATTTGTTAACACAGTAGTTTGGAAAACCCCCTGACCAACATAACGAACACTAAGAGTATCACCATGGTCAACATCATTGTCCGCCACAAAGGTCTCCCAACCAGAATACAAGAACAGACCACGACAGTCACAAAGATCAGCACCGAGCAATTCCACTCTCCACGACGGACCTCCCGGACCACGTCGAACACGAACAGGACCCGAAAAACCAGAAGCAAAAGACTTCCAACGTCTAGGAAAAGGCTACGCTCAAGGAAAACAGCACAAGAACTAAATTAGTCACAATACTAAAATTATTCCACGAATAAAGAGACAAACACACATACGCAAGTTAAGCGCAATACCAGGGCATATCTGTGGTGATTCTTAAATTTAATTATGCATTCCAAAGGATCATGAGCACCACCAACCTCAATCCGTTCTCCAGGACCTCCTCGAGCACCACCTTCATCCCTCTGTTGTACATGACCTCCTCCATTCACAACTTCAGCCCTCACTTGAAGCGGTGGCCCGTCTCCGCCATATCTTCCCGAATGATTTGTAAGGAGTTCGTCAATATCCCGGCAAAACCGTGCAAAGCGCTGGTGTCGAAGCCGGTGTCCTTTTGCAGGTGGGGTTAAATGATTTGATTTGGGGCCAATTTGGATTGACTAGAAGGTGCTTTATAGAAAAAAAATACAGAGAAAACGGATAACTGAAAAGACAAGGGGGTTTTTTGTTAAAAAAGGGTTTGAAGAGGATTGATAATACTGCAAAACACAGTTATTACTATGCATGCTTTTCTAGTTATTACTCAACCCATTGAGTGGTCAAATCAAACCTTTTCACCCACAACCGTCACCTTCTTTTATTACTTAAACCGAATTTCTTTCTCTATCTTCACTGTATAATTTCATTTATGTCACTTCATATTTACAATAAATATCGCAACTCCTCACATATACTCGTATGTGTGACCTCATAGAACCGGATTATTATTAGCAATAAACTAAGTTCATTAGTTCACAAATCACAATTGGTTTCTACCAAAACATTATGATTTTCTAAAATAACCGATTACAATTAATCTCCATATTTGTCATAAAACATTATCATTACCTAATAAAACATTATGTTTACCTATACTTTTGGGTGATTTACCTAAAACAGTATGTTTACCTAAAAACTTTATGTTTACCTATACATCAGGGTGGATATAGTCACGGTGATGTAAAACGCCCCCATTTTGTACTACTCATGAAACACGGTGTCACCCATTCAATTTTGTCTATGCTTAATAAATAAGTGGAGGGGGGAGGGAATGAATTATTTGTTTCTCCTACTTGCCCTAGTTGGAAACTTATGTTTTCTGGTGTTTGTACTTTGGAAATTTTATACGGTGATTTTTTTAAAACTATTTTATCCCCGGCACCGTACGTAAGCAATTGCACACTTTAAAATGTGATTAAGATGTAATTAAGTTGATGAAACTTGATCATTTATTTGTTTAATCAATTTAATGAGAATAAATATCTTACACAAGACGGTAATTTAATGACGGTACTCTACTCACTGAAGTGCCATGATACGAATGACTTCTTTTCTTTATATTTCAGACAATGTGTCTTTGTATTGTCATTGTCAACACTATCTGATCCACTGATCCACTATAAATGAAGTCATTGTCAACAAGATGGAAGTTGTCATTGCATTGCCATTGTAAAAAAAATTATGACCATTACCATGGATGTCCTTTTAGGCTTTTACCACACTCATAATTTCAAATATCTGATACGCCCTTTCGTAAACCGTGTCTACAGTGTTGGTAGTGCAATGCAATTGTGACGGTATAATAATCTTCGATGGAGCTTACAAGAATTCTGGACGTCACCTTGTATATGTATTCGGGGTGATAAATTTGGGTTTATGAGGTTTATATATACAGTTGGGCGATTTTCGAACCCTTTTCAGACACGAACATACAAAATTGTACAGGGTGGATATAAACGTGTACTACTTTTATCACCGTGGTACATAACCATCCTATCTTGTACCACTGTCGATAGATGCTGTGACCCTTTTAATTTTGTCCTCGCTTAAGAAAGAAACATGCGTCATTATTAACGGTGGTACATTCGTTGGATATTTAGTACCACTGAATTCTGGGTGGTACAATGAATTTTACATAATGAACCACTAAGATAACGTTGGTACCACTAAAGGTTGGGTGGTACAAGACCTCTTATGATGAGAAACAATGGAAAAAGAAATGGATTATACTTTCACAGAATACCGTATACCCAAAATGCATTCTCTTGAAATAGTTCAATACTACACTTGTAATACTATTTCTAAAACAGACAAATAGATAAATATAATACAACCAGAAAGAGCTTAGCCGGGGGAGGGATAGCATTGAAATCAGTTGTCGTGAGCAGTACACCGCACATGATTAACGGCACCGTAGCAATAGTAACTCACTGTGAATGCGATGAACGGCTTGCATCAATTTCAATCTGAAAGCGTGCAATTCGCTGATCCCGGAGCGGGCGCAAACGGGCCCACAATACCCTCGCTTCTTCCAGCTTTGCCATATTTACTGCTACAATCTTATCTACTTCTGCTAGCATTTTCAACTTCTTTGCCATTTGTACTCCTCTAACCTTATCTACTTCTTCTAGCATTTTCCTCAGCTGCGCAGTGAGTTCGTTCATCTCTGAGTACAACTTGTCAAGTTGCCCTTCTAATTCAGTCACTTCCCAGTCACTCATGGTAGTTTCGTTGACAACCCTCGCTTCTTCCAGCTTTGCCGTATGTACTGGTCTAACAGACAGGAAAACCAAATCATGGTGTAAAAATTGGGCAGACAGGACAAAATTGAAACCCTAATTCCATGTGTCTAAAGTGGTACAAAGCAGCACCACTAATAAAAGTAGTACAATTTCATTTACCATCCATAACAAGTGTGTTGGCCTGACAAGTGGTACCATAAACACGAATAATTAGTTAAAAAATTGGGCAAAAAGGAAAACACTACAATTCAGATCAATTCCGTTCAATCCTAACTAAGTGGTACAAAAATCCCACACGAAAAATGAGGAAAAAAGTGATTTTGCCAATAATTCTCATCCCAACAATGGCGATATCAGGAAACAGAACACAAAACCATGAACATACCAGCCAGAAAGAACGGAAAGACGACAGAAAAACAACTAAACATTGGAGATATAAACAAAACCATGAAAATGAAAAATACCCCTAAAAAGACGAAGTGGAAAAAAAATAAAAAACATACAGTGTTACAGAGTGGAGAGTGTAGATCCAAAGAAAAACCAGGGAACACAAGTAAAGAGTCTGACTCCAGTAAACGGCGAATTAAATTGGGACAATTGTTTATTTTAGGTTCAAACATAGATGTTTGAAAATGTTTATGTAAATAGTTTGCTTTGTTGAGGGGGAATATTTAAAGATAGGATGAATATTTATGTTGAAAATAGATGTTTGAAAGTTGAACGTTCGTTTGGAACCCTAAGTAAACCGCAAGACCTATTCAAGTGTACGTTCAGGCTTCAACACCTTTACGATGTCGACCCTCGAATATTTGAGGGTACGCCTAGTTATGTGATCCTGGGTACTACCAAGACAGGTCCTTAGTTATTTTAATTTTCGTAATGGTTGCACTTGTATCATTTTTGGGAAATCCTTTTTCCCATTTTTCTGAGTCGCTAAACAGTCCTATTTGTGCAAAGGTTGATAGCGTATGGGTAATAGCTATTTGATTGATGTTTCACCAATCACCTAACACCATCAGCTAGTTGACTGAATGTGTAATTACGACTTTCATTATGATCCTTAATGAATGTTTGATTACGAATTTCATTTTGATCCCTGATGAATGAATTTGGACAATGAATGTTTAATTACGATTTCCATTACGAATTAGAACAATGATTTGCATACATCATCAAGACACTTCCGGGGGTTACACATAACTACCACAACCGGAATATAATTAGAAATTGGTAAGGTGTCACCGCAAAAAAAAAAAAAAAAAAAAAAAAAAACCAACAACAGTGAACTTGTTTAATTAAATTTCTTAAAATGAAACGCCATCATTACCTCCCCTCGAGAATTGAAACCATTAATTACATCGGTTCATCACCCTATTCATTTTACTTCCATGCTTCGTTCGAAGAGTAAAACACCTGTTTGTTCATCCCCCTTCAAAACCCTCTTGCAAACCTTTAAAAAACCACGCCAAGTGAATTCTGCTCCAAGGTTTGTTCCAATTTCTTAATAGCCGTTTACTGGTTTGGGACGCTTTAATTATGTTTCCTGGTCTTTCTCTGTAATTATGTGTCCCTTTTTTTTTTTTTTTTTTGTGTACTTCGTGGTGTTATTGTCAGTTTCCTATTTGTTGGTGTTTTTGATATCGTTCCGCATGTGGTACCACTTTAGTTACGCTTATACGAAATTGATCAACGCGGTACAAGAATTGGCTTATTAAATTATACCACTTTCATGACGGTGGTACAGAAACCCCCTTGTTTTGTAACACTTTAGAACCATGGGTTTACCCTGTCAATTTTGTCTTTGGCTGTCAAAGACGCAGATAGGGGAAGGGATTGAATTATACTTTTTCCCCGTTTTGCCCAAATTTGAAACAAATTATTTCGGGTTTATGAATTCATGAAATTTAAGTGGGGGCTTTTTGTACCACTGGTAGTGACGATGCAGTGACATTATTCAGGGTGGTACATGATATTGATGATGAAATGTACTACTTCAATTAAAGTGGTATAGAAACCCGCTGCTTTGTAACACTTTAGAAACATGGATTTACCCTATCAATTTTGTCTTTGCCTGTCAAAGAAGTGGAGGGGGAAGGAACTGAGATATTTGTTGTTCCTTTCTGCCCAATTTTTAAACATTAATGTCGGGATTATGATTTTTCTAAATTTAATTGGGCGATTTTTGTACCACTAAAGTCACAATGATATGAAATCATTCATAAATGGTACAATAAATGGATGATATTATTGTTCCACTTTAGTGATGATGGTACAAAAGCCCCCTGTTTTGTACCAATTTAGAAACATGGATTTACCCTATCAATGTTGTCTCTAGTTGTCAGAAAAACTACCATGGCTGACAGGGACGTGACTGAGGTAAAAGGGCATCTTGAAAAGTTGTACTCAGAGTTGGACGAAATTAACGCAGAGGAGAAGAAAAAGATAGAAGAAGTAGCTAAGATTAGAGCATTACATACGGCAAAGCTAGAAGAAGCGAGGGTTTTATCGGCCCGTTTGCACCAGCTCCGAGTACCACGAATTGCACGCCTTCAGAGGGAAATTCACGCAATCTGTTCAATGCCAGGTTATGCCGGAAATGACACGGCTGTTGGAAATGACCAAGCTGTTGACAGGATTATCGAGGATGACAGGGGTGGTGCTGTGGCTGTTTCCAGGGGATCTGATGATGGTAATGGCGATGAGGAGATGGAGGACCAGAATCAAGAGGGGAATGCTGGTGATGAGGATGAAGATGATGAGGACGACGACGATGAAGATGATGAGGATGACGAAGATGAAGAAGATGAAGATGATGAGGGGTAACCCTTTTACTTTTCCAGTGGTTCATTGTCATCTGATTAGAGTTTAAATAAAGCCCATTTATCGGGTGACAAGAAATATAGTTGACTACTTGTAATACGTTTCATTACTCGAATGTATGACCAGAATCATTTGATACTTTCTTTTAATGATTCGAGCCAAAATGATTTTTTGGGGTACAACCCGTACAAGCACAAAACGAATTTGTCAGACAGAATGATGACACCATTTTCCCCATTATCTATATCTTACCACAGTAAAACGAAGATAAAGAAATAGTTAAATCTCATAATTTTTGATCTATTCATTCATTATTTCCGTTTTTATGGGTCAAATTACTATGCGGTACAACTACAATTATTTTTCTACACATTACTTCTAACGCTGACATGAGGGTCAAGGTCTTGAAAGATTATGCGGTACAACTACAATTATTTTTGCACTTTTCTGTCGGTCTGTACTTTTTTAAACATTGTTTTCGAAGGATCAATAGGGTGATGAAATTGTACCAAGTATACTCTAGAAGGGGGGGTTGAATACAGTTAGCCAATTTTTTGCACCCTATAAACCTCAAGGTCCTGAAATCAGTTTCAAGTGGAATAAACGGCTTTTGCTATCAAGGAGTCAATCCTTTGACAGGATTTAAGATAAGTTAACTATTTAGATATACATTTTCATACATCTATTTTTTAAACTAATTATTATTTTGGAAATACATGCCAAAATATTTGAAAAGTGTCAAATATATAATGAAGTTTGAAATTACCTCTAATAATGATTTATTCATAAAGTCCAAATATAAAATTACATAAATTTATATATCCTCATCTTTTTGAAGAGGTTCAATACTAGCAAGTCTTTCAACCATAGCCGGAGAAAAGACCCTGACATAAAAAATTTTATTACCAGCATAATAAACAAACATTATCTCACCATCAGCCAAGTAATTTTCCTTAACAAAACTTTCCCACCCAATATCAAGACACATATTATTTTTGGTATCTTCAATAACCTTCACTAGTTGCATAGGCCATATACGACTATTAGGGCCTCGAAGAACTTCCACAGGACTACAAACTTCAGCCAACAAGGAAGTCCATTCCTGTGGGAGTACCTACAATATTCACAAAGTTATTTACAAACAGGGAAAAAAAAACAATAAATCATACATAATATATGAAACAAAAACCAAATTACCTACCAACGTATGTCTACATGCATCTCCAAAAGTAACAATATGACATGGCAGGTTACTATACATCTCTGCGTTTTAGAAATTACGATTAATATGTCATTGTTAAGAAGAGTCTGTATTTATAAACAATCAAATTCCAATAACAATAACCATGTACTAAGTTGTCAAAGTGTTTTAATTATGTGTACACATGTTTGACCTAATTTAAAACCAAATATGAATAGAACCTTGGTCTCATGATATTCCTCAATCTATTTTGACTAATTTAAAATAGTTGAATCCTAAATTAATTGTAATAGTCAAAATCAATTACAATTAATAGTCAAGTATTATTTTCAATGTAACTTATCTTAAATTAATCAATTTAAGTAAGGTATGAACTCCATAAATAGGAAGGGGACAACAAACAACTTGAAAAGCTAAAACAGAAAATTTGATGAATATTGGAACAGAAAAATGGAAGTGAATACAAAATAGGAACAAAATATTTGATGAATATATCTATGGATATTTATTATACGGAGTATGTTTTGAAAAATTCTTTTTGGAAATAACTTATATTTTTGACAGAACCTTTCCGATTTTCAAGGAATTTATTAACTTTGTTTCCTGCGTCCCTATTGCCAAATACATGCATATGTACCGTAATTGCCTTCATCCATTGAATTGTCAAATCACAACTCTTCACTCCACCGTTTCACCTTCTTACTCCTCTTAAACCGTCACTGCATCCATTACTTAAGCCCCCGTTTTCTCTCTCTCTCTCTCCTGTCTCCACCTATTTCACCTTCATCTCCACCTCAAAGCTTCATTCTTTTTAGCAAAGGTGCCCAAAAGAAAGTCCGTTGCCTCTAAACCCTCGTCCAAATTCTCCCGCACGGGGTCATTGTAAAGGTAGCATCTCTTTTCGATATCCAAGCACATCATTTTGGTTATAGCTCCCTCAAGTTTCGATAACCAATTTTTGGCTTTTTCCATCTTAGCTGTTAAATTCTTCTGCTCTATAACTAAATCCTCTTTCTCTTTGTTTAGTTCCTGAATTATTTCATCTTTCTCTATCAAACTTTCCAATTTCTCCCTCTTTAAAACCTCTTAACTTCCTCTCCCATAGTGGTTTTTTCTCCATGATGACGCTATACGCCACCTTAACAAATCCCTGAAGATACTGACGCTGCAGGTCTTTGAAATAAGCCGGAACAGTGATAACGGCCGCGTTGACAATCAAAACGGCGAAGATGAAGGCCTTGTCAAGGATGTTGTTCTCACGTTCCGGCTTATTTTAATAATCTGCAGCAGCCAGGGGCGGATCCAATGTGGGTTCAATGAACCCATTGATTTTTTCAAAAACAATTGAAAAGTTTTTTTTGAAAAAAAAAATAGAGGAAAAGGGTTAAACAGAATAATTGTGTGATATATGTCAAGAATTAAAGCTGCAGCCCAGTGGGTGTATGGGTTCAAAACCCTGCCTAAGATTTTATACCCATGTACTGTAAGTTTTGAACCGGAATTTCTCACTTTTTCGAGTCATTTAATCATTTACTCTTTTGGATATTTGATTTTTTGTACATTGGTATGGGGTTTTCTAACATTTACTCTTCTGGTAGCTGTTTTTTTCTAATTGGGTGGGTTTATTTAGTAGCCACGCCAGAACCCATATCGGAAGTGATGTTTGAATGTGTGATGAACTATAACTATCAATTTTGGGTTTTTGGGATGACTAGTGAACAAATGGTTGAAATTGGGGTCTTGGGGAAGTACCTCTCGGGGGATGAAAAACCAACAATAATTGAGGAAGTTAAGGAGGTTTTAGAGAGGGAGAAATTGGAAAGTTTGAGAAAGAAAGATGAAATGATTCAGGTGCTAATTAAAGAGAAAGAGGATTTAGTTATAGAGCAGAAGAATTTAACAGATAAGATGGAAAAGCCGAAAATTGGTTATCAAAACTTGAGGGAGATGTAACCAGAATGATGTGCTTGGATTTGGAAAGAGATGCTATCTTTACAAGTACCCGGTGCCGGTCAGTGTTTGCAATGCTCTTATCTGAGCAGACTACCTGTCATTTTGATCAAGAGGGATGGTTAAATTATTTGAAAGATTCATCACTAGCAGAGATTTCAGTCACGGCCAAATCATGTCCAGGCAGCTTAATCCTATGTAAATGGAAGGCGGTGTGATCAATCTCTCTGTTACAGCGACAATCAGACTCCTGTAACTTCTCACCCGAGCAGCCTGATGTAATGAGAAGTTTATATGTGTCATGAGAACTCTTATCGGAACACCAATCCCAACAACAGAAGCCACAGTCACGCATATTATCATTATTCCTCCATGGCATTTTTTTAATTCCTATTTTGAATTTTTACTATATGTTTCTAAAGTGTAATCGGGTCATTACCGGTAGAAGAAAGGTGATCTTGTAAGTGCTTCAGGGCTCTAAAGGAAGAAATAAATAAAACAAGTTTAAAAACCTAGGGGTTGAGGAACCCTAGGCGGAGACGTAGGCATTTTTTGCCGAACTTCGTAATAATATCTGTCTCTTTTACTGCTTTTTTGCTTAATTTTACTGCTTTTACTTCAGTTTTATCTACTCAACTTGTTTTTAAGCGTTGAAGTAAATCTCAAAGCCTTGACACTGAATAGTTAAAACAGTTTATTACGCCTTAGCACAACCGTAGGTGGAGACGTCGTCAATTTTTTCCGAAATGCGTAATAATATCTGTCTCGTTTATGCCTTTTTTGCTTTATTTTGCTGCTTTATAAGCCTTGAAGTAAATCGCAAAAACCTTGAAACTAAATAGTTTAAACATCGTTCAAGACCTTGAAATTTAAAACTTGCGACAGGTGGCCATACTCTTTTCAACCCCCACTTCTAGAGTATACTTGTTATTATGCCATCACCCTATTGACCCTTCATCCTTGCCGGAATTTACGATGACCGTAGAGCATCGTAAATTCTGGCAAAGGATGAAGGGTATGTATTTGTATTGCCATCACCTTATTGACCCTTAAATACTACAGTTCTTCCTAGTGAGTATATATTGCAATCCCAGAATCCTGTCTTTGATTCGATGTAGGTTGTTAAACCAATTTACCAATCAAACGTGGAAAGTTTCAAGTACCGTGTCATGTGATCAAAGGGTACCACTAACACAACTATAGTCCGGTACAAAACCTGTTATATAATGTCATGTGGTCAAGGGTACCACTAAGATACCATTAAGACAACTTTGGTACCACTGAAGTATTGATGGTGCAAACAAGCTTATACAATGAACCACTGGGTAAAAGAAATGGATTATACCTGGGGTTCAGGATGGTACAATGCCTGCGGCATAGGGGGACGTTGACATCACCCGACTAGTTACTAAAAATCAATTAGTAGTCAAGTGACTAATAACTAATTTCTAGTCAATTAGTCAAGTGACTTACAGCTAACAACTAGTCAAGTTAGTAATTACTAATTATGCCTAATTACTAGTCAAGTTACTGATAACTAAGTTGCAGTACTCTAGAATCTTAGTGATTTGCAAATCAGAACGTTCGGATATTGGACCATAGAGCGCAGTTGGAAACTATTCAACGGCAATGAGCAGGTGGTACCCTGAAATAATACAAGTCACATTATTTCTAATGTACTACGACGACTTGGTTGATGTAAACGTTCTCCTACGACGGAGGTATTTGTACCACCTTGGTTATTAATAATCCAAGTGTTTATACAGTGGCTCATTCTAAAAGTTTATACGTACCACTCTAATTTTGGTGGTACATAACCTGTCTTGGTGGTACCCTGGATCACATAACTAGGCGTACCTCAAACTTGACACGTTTGATTGGCAAAATGATTTAAGGACCTACATCGATTGTAATACAGAATTGAAGGAGTAAGATCTAGTTTGTAGTCCTTGAGAATCCTTATATCCGAAACGATTGGTCCTTCAACAACTTATCATTGCAACCAATTCGAACACTAGAAATTATTACGGTACTACCTAGGGGTGAGCAAACCAGGTACCCGGTCAAAATTTTAGGATCCGTACCCGGAATTGGTTGGGACCGGGTCCTAAAATATGGGACCGATACAACCGGGTCCTAAAATATGGAACCGGTACAACCGGGTCCTAAAATTTAGGAATTGGAATTGGTTCAACCGGGTACCGGTTCCGATTCCGGATACCCACTCAAATATGTAAGTGTTGAAATATAATAGAAATCATAATATTTTTATGGCTTTTTTTTTTTATTTTAGCGTTTCCGTAATTTTTTGTAACCGTAGTGAATGGGTTAATAACCATTGTAATTCACTTTTTTGTAACCGTTTTTGTTCCTGCAGGCTGCAGTTACGTTTACAACAACAATTAATTTTTGGTAGGTTTTACAACAATAATTAAATTAACATAGCTGTACAACAATAATCACTACGGAGTATGTCATAGGGGCTAAATAAGTTCAGACGAGCAAAACAGATCACGACAGTCGAAGCCAATTTTTTGACGGTTCACTGCTCATTTTCGTAGAGTACGTCATACAACACTGTAGTCCCATTATGATCATTGTCATAGGAACCTGTAAACAACAGCAGCCCGACACTCCATCTCAAAGATCTATGCCTCCTTGGCATTGAGTTGTCATTGTCAACAATATTTGAATCACGATGATGTGTGTCAGTGGCATTGCTCTATAATTGTCAAAAAAAACTGCCAAAGGCCGATTACCATGGTGAAACTATGTAATCGTCCTTTTTACCGCAAACATACTTCCAAATATCACACACACCCATTCGTAAATTGTTTCTGGTGTTCGGGTAATGCAATTGTGACGGAATAATTATATTCGGGTTTTTTAAAGTTGCGATTATGAGGTTTACGTATAGCTGGTGGTAGAATACGATGGTAATTTGAGTTAGATAATAAAATGTACAAGTGTGTTATATCATATAGGTGTTTATGTTTGTAAGATAATATGTGTTGGGTGGTACGTAAGGGTTGTTATTCGATCACAACCCAAACCCTTTTGTTGGAATCTGAATTGGACCCAAACCGTAACTTCAATGTAACCAATACACTCAAGTACAACAACATTTGACCCACTGACCGTTCATTACCCGGATCGTTTACAACCCATAAATTATTAGAACCGCTACATAAAAAACATAAACCAAATCAAATTGAAAATCATTTAACCCCACCTGCAAAAGTCCCGGAAAAATCCATTTCAAACCGCGGTGTCGAAAAGTATTCCAATGCAGGGGTCTAAAATAGGTAAAATGAACATATTGAAAAAAAATCACACCAACAACAACTGTATTCCTATCGGACAACCAGTATTGGCAAAGAACTTCTTCAACTGTCTCACCCGTCCGATCCTTTCCAAGTCACGAGAATCGAAGCCATTTTGTTGACAGTTCACTGCTCATTTTCAAAGATTAAGACCTCCATCACTGTACAAAAGCAGTCCGAATGACTTGCCTGCAAATATCTCTGACACTTTGGCATTGAGTTGTCATTTTGGAAAGATCTGTAATCTATTTTTGGGAAAATTATTTTTTTAAAAAAAAGTCTTTTCGTTTGTCAGACTTATTTCTTCCAGTTTCCAGGGTTCCCTCTGTATTGCAATTCATGCGTTACTAGGAGTACTTATTAATCCTCCCATTGAATTGTCAAGTCAAATCAAGCCTTTCCGTTTGAACTTGACACACCTCCTCAAAAGTCACCTTCTTGTATTAATTAATCCCAATTTCTAGCAACTAATCGCATTAGTTAACTAATCACAGTTGGTTTCTAGCAAAACAGTATGACTCGCCTACAATAACCGTTTACAACTGTTCTCCATATTTGTCTTAAAACATTTTGCTTACCTAAAACAGTATGTTTACTTATACAGTTGGGCGATTCTCGAACCCTTTTCAGACACGAACATACAAAATTGTACAGGGTGGATATAAACGTGTACTACTTTTATAGCCGTGGTACATAACCATCCTATCTTGTACCACTGTCGATAGATGCTGTGACCCTTTTAATTTTGTCCTCGCTTAAGAAAGAAACATACATCATTATTGACGGTGGTACATTCGTTGGATATTTAGTACCATTGAATTTTGGGTGGTACAATAGATTTTACATAATGAACCACTAAGATAACGGTGGTACCACTAAAGGTTGGTTGGTACAAGACCTCTTATGATGAGAAACAATGGAAAAAGTAGTTGATTATACTTTCACAGAATAGCGTATACGCAAAATGCATGCTCTTAAAATAGTTCAAACACTACAAGATCTGCAAACATTGGGTTTTCAAACATTGTGTAAAATTCGCGGTTCTGGTAGATATAATCTCAAGGTCTTGAGATCAATAAACGGATTAGAACAGTGAGAGGTTCAATTCGCAATTTCCACAGATAGATATAAACTCAAGGTGTTGAAACCACACACATAAACTATAAACTTAACAGACGAGTGCGTTAGCACATCACATATTGCATACTGGTCTTCAAAACTACAAGATATTAAGACAAATACCATTACACTCTCCCCCTTTTTTGACATTACATCCAGTCAACCAGAGAAGAAATGTGCAACAAAAAATCAAAAACATTGTTTAGTAAAGACCAAATATTGAAAAGGTTCAAAGGAAAATTGTTTAAACAACACAAATTCAAGGCCTTCATCTCGTGGATCGTTTAAAGCGAACATCATCCCTTGCCTTTTTACACCAGCGCCCATGAGCTTCTGCGAAGACTTTGTCCTTCATCATCTCATCAATCCTCCGTTGCTCCTCCGCTTCCCTGTATTTCTTGACAACCCCATATTCCTCAACGGTAATAATTGTAGGTTCGGTCTGCTGGGGTCGTAAAATAGGCCTGTCCTTCACACTACGTACACAATTCAATAGAACATTGGCAGACTTCTCTCGCGCCTGCTGAGCAGCATCTTCATGTAAGGGCATTATGCTACCAGTGGCTGTGTAGGTTAGGGCATTGAGATAGAACATTTGATTGATCTTGGCATTCACAATTGCCAAAAGTTCATGAGTCTGGTCCAACTTTTTTGCTTGGTCTTGAATTTCAAGCATCATATCTCGACGATTTTCATCTTGACAGAATTCCAGGGCATCAAGACGAGAGTGGAGGCCATCAAGACGAGATTCGAGGGCATCAAGACGAGAGGAAGACAAAGGAGGGTTAGCAGGGGCTTTCTCTTTCCCTTTGGACATAGACGGTGGCAGGGCAGACATTTCATCAGAGGATAGCTCAGATCGGAGCTTCCATGTACCATCAGGAAGACAGAAAATCCCGATTTTGTTAAAAGAATCCATACCAATGTTAGGGGTTCGGTTTCTTTCGACTTCCTCATTCCCTAAATCGATTTCAAAGAACTCAAATATTTTGGGAAGCAGATTGGCGTAAGGAAGAGGAGTATGGCGGCGTGGCGAAGAATAGCAGTGAACCATGTGGTTCAAGATTATGTTAGGTAAATCGAGGGCGTAACCATTAAGGAGCAGGAATATTATTTCAAGGGTTTGATCTGTGACGAGTTCCCTGGAAGTTATGCGGGGAACAATGCATCGAACAAGATATGTAAAGATAATTTCCGGTTCAAGTTTCAGAGAGGAATGAGTTAATTGCCTAGCTTGTGGAAGGTCTGGAAGCAAATATTTTTCTCTTTCCTTAGACACACATTCCTGACGAGGGGGATGAGAGTCTGTCCATAAATCAGGGGTAGTCTTTAAAATTTGGGCCAATGTAGACGGATTCAGGATTATTTGTTTCCCTTTGACAAGGGTTTTAAGATTAGTCTCCCCACCACGACTCTTGGAAACAACCATGTTTATGTAAAAAAGACGAGTAAGACGCGGGTATGCGATGTCACAAAGAGATGACATTTTAAATAAAGAAGACTCTCTAAAGACCTTAAAACAATTGAGAGAAGCAGAATCAATTAGGTCAGTATTCATAATTGCAGAAAAACACAGTCCGCGAGAATGATACCCATCTTTCCACTGACCCAGTGTTTGGTTATTTCTAAACCACGACGAAGGAAGGGAAGAAATTACCTCGGGTTCAGTCGGACATTTGTCAACTGGAGACCGTGGAACTGAAGAATCTGAGGAGGACGCCGATGAGGAGGAAGGCTCGGAAGACGAGATCAAGGTAACCTTCTTCTTAGAGGAAGAAGCGGTTGGAGCAGCTTTTGAAGACGAAGGTTTGGAAGATCTGGTCTTTCTTTTGGGCGCCATTGAAGCCGAACCACAGAATTACGGTTTTCGTTTCCAAAAAGTTCAGAGAGACGAAACAAATCAGAGAATTTGGAGAGGAGAAGTGGCGGATGAGAGAGAAAGTGAAACGGGCTTCAGTGTAATATAGGTGGGAATTCGAAAAAGGCTGGAATACCCAATAGCTCCTTTACTAGAATCAAGGTTTTGAATAAGGGAAGAGTAAGAGACAGTCAAAGGAGGAGATAGATGACTTCTGTCACGTGACTAGACTACTGTAGACTACTCAATAAGAGAAATAAATACATTTTGAAAATCAAGGACTCTTAATTCCTTTATGAAAATCAAAAAAAAAAAAAAAAAAAAATTTGCAACCGTCCCTTTTCTATTTAAACTACCCCACCCACTTATTTGAAGCTTTATTGTTGTTCTTATCAAATTAAGGAATTTCCCTTTACCCTTTTTTGATTTCTACTTGTCAATGTCTTCTTCTGGCATGGGTTCTTCAACCAACAGGAGTGGAAGTGGTTTGTGGTTCAAATCAGTAAACTGCAACTGTGACCCCTCAAGAGCTGCTGATATACGATTCTCAAGCTCTGTTTCAAACCCGGGAAGGCCCTACTACAAGTGCAGATTCTGTGAATTTTTCATGTGGGTTCAGGAGGAGCAGTACGTGTGTGACACAGCTGGTAGCGTGGGTAACACAGCTGAAGCTACAAGTGTTAAACTTCTGAGGCGAGAATTCAATGAGTTTATGCAGAAAACTGATGAATTTGCTGACTTTGTTCATTTTGTTGTTAAAATTAGTGTTGTTATGTATTTGGTGTTACTATTGGTAGCTTTGAAATGATGTGACGAGTAGCTGTAATCTGCTATTTCATATGAATAAAGCTAAGTATATCCTCTGTTTTGGGTAATGTGGCTGCTGAAATTCTTTTTGAAATTATTTAATATAGTAGAACTAATGTTCTACAATACTCAAAACATTGTTTCAATAGACATAAACCAACACAATTAAGTTCTACTACAGACATAAACAAACACAAGGTTTCAATACACATTTGACTTCTTAGTTACCAGCATCACCATCATCAACATCTGTTAAAACAGTAATATGGAAACCCCCCCGACCAACATACCGGACTCTGAGAGTATCACCATGCTCGACATCATTGTCAGCCACATACTTCTCCCAACCAGAGTACATGTACAGACCACGAGCGTGACTAAGATTAGCACCGAGCAATTCCACATGCCACGATGGCCCTCCCGGACCATGTTGAACACAAACAGGACCGGAAAAACCAGAAGCAAAAGACTTCCAACGTCTAGGAAGAGGCTACGCACACGGAAAACAGGACAGGAAAACAGGACAAGAACAAAATTAGGAACACACCTATAATTATTCCACGAATACAAAGACAAACACACATACGCAAGTTAAAAACAATACCAGAGCATATCTGTGGTGGTTCTTATAATTAATTATGCATTCCATCTCATCATCAACACCACCAACCTCGTTCCTTTCTCCAGGACCTCCACCAACACCACCTTCATCCCTCACATGACCTCCTCGAACACCAACATTCGTAAGCCGCTTCAACTGGGCCGTCAAAACCCTCAATTCTTGTAGCTTTGCGTTATGTGCCGCTCTAATTGTAGCCAATTCTTCTGCCTTGACCTTCCACTGGGCACGAATTTCAGCCAATTCAGTGTACACCACTTCAAGTTGCTCTTGCAGCTCACTGACTTCTGTTGTACGCCATGGTTTCGGTGTCGTAGGATTGGAACTACAGCAACAGATTTGTTACAATCTGAGAAAAAAGAGAAAAAAAACGGAGAAGTCAAAAGATGTGTAAAGGGGTTTTTACAAAAAAGGGTCTGATGGCAATGAACGAAGCAATGTTAGAAAGAGAAAATATTACGCTTGGTTCCCATGAACTCTGGCAGTGTTAGGTCATTGTCAACTGGTCAAAACTATTTGCGTTTCAGAAAGTGTGTCATTGTCAATCTGTCTTCATTGTTGTCAAGTATCACTTTATCCAAATTTTCATGATTTTGAATCGGCCTATTACCACACCCATATTTTCACAAATGACACACACCCAGTTGTAAATCGTATATGTTGGTAATGCAATCATGGTAAGTGAACACTTAAGAAAGATCGCTTTTAATTTTTCATCCCCAATTCATATAAATCAAGACGTGGCCTAAAATTGTGAAGAAAACACAAATAGCTTTGGAAAAAAAATTTACACAAACATCACTTAAGAAAGACCAATTTAAAAAATTAGAGCAATTAATTACAATTATTAACTGAATTTTACCATCCATATTTTCTCTACTACTACTTATCAATTAGCTGATATTACTACTAAGCCTTTAAGTGAAGGACGATTCAAATTTATTCGACTGGAGTTGAGGATGCTAAAGGTACACTATACTTATCGTATTATTTAGTGTTGTGTCCCGCTGCACATTATGTCAAGTACTTGACCCTTATGTCGCGTCCTTGATATATATCGTGAAAAACTAAATATTGGAACGACATATTTGGTGAATATTGTTGAAATACTTATTAAAAAAGCTATTGAAAATATCTTTTGACAATAGCTCTTCAAAATACTTTTTTAAAATTATCTTGAAAAAAAAAAATATTTGGTTTCTCAATCTTATTTCTTCTCGTTTCCCGGTTTTCCTGTATACTGCTTTTGATGCATGTCTACTAATTAATCCCCCCATTAATCCCCCCTTTTGATCCTCCCATTGAATTGTCAAATCAAACCTGTGTACAGGGTCTTTAAAGCATGTGCTACTTCAGTACTTCGCAGTGAAATAAAGTGTTGGAGGCCATACAGTTTCTTCATCATTCCTATGTACTCAGTTTTTCTTCATCATTCCTCTCCCAAATTTGTTTCCCCTTTTAATTTTTGGAATTACCAAAAAAAACAATGTCTGAACCTAATAATCAAGCATTGTCACCTTCAATTGTTAATCCCTCATTCTCATACACTCATCAATTTCCATACCTCTCCTCTAACCCTTCTGCCTCTCTTCCTATTTATGTTTCACTCCACTCCGGTCTTGGGAGCACAATCGGTTTATTCGGACCCGGGTGCTGCATCAGCAAACTGGATTGTCAAACAATCTCCCCTTTTTCTCCTTATTCTGTGGTATGCTTTCGTTTTCTATGATAACCGGATTCATTTGTTTGTTTTTTTTAATTGATTTTATGTTTTATGATTGAGTTTAGATTTACTTAACTACGGGTAGTTGCATAGCGTAAATAAATTATATTCTCCTATTAGTTAATCCTTTTTTCTGAATTGTACTGTAATTTTATCAACATTTACTTCTTATTATTTATAAATATACGTACACCTATACTACAAATTCATTGTAATAATTCGATTAACATTAATGTTTGTGAATTTCGAAGTAGTGTTTTTTGTTTATTTCTGATTTATTTTCCCCAATATTCCGGAAATTTCCTGATAATCGAATTGTACAGCACAACCTTTCAGGGACAAGTAAATCGGTGAACCTTGGTGTGATGTTTGTAAAATCAGCTGCACAAGCAATGATTGTCTTAAAATGCATTTAGGGGGAAGAAACACCAGAAGAGCTTACGAAAGCTACAAATCCCGATTCCCTTATCTACCCCAACCCAACCAAGCTGATGCTAAAACACCGCTTCCGTGAGTACCAATGCACAACACCACCTTTCAAAAAACGAAAAATCGAAGAACCATGGTGTGATGTTTGCAATATTAGGTGCACAAGCAATGATTGTCTTAAGAAGCATGTAGTGGGAAAGAAACACCAAAAGAACTTACGAAAGCTGTACAACCCCATTAAGTAGTAATTTCTCCACTACTGCTGATCTCAGTGCTATCCCTCACCCCACTTATCTCTTTCAGGTTGTATTATACTTATCTAGTTGTCTGTTGAAAAACAACATTAGAAGTGTAGTAGTATATGCTACATTGATATGCTCAGCGAATACATTTTGCTTATGAGCTATTCTGTGGACATTAGGATGTAATGTAATAGTTATTAAGGGCTTTGCCCTAGAATTATGCATTCTTCTTACTGTGTTTATAAAGTTTGTTTTAAGATTAGGACCGGATTGTTATTAGCAGTAACTAATCGCATTAGTTCACAAATCATGTAAACATGTTTTAAAAATATCTTTTGAAATTATATTTGAAAAGAACCGATTACAGTTAATCTCCATATTTGTTGTAAAACATTATGATTACCTAAAACTCCTTGTATACCTATAACATTTGGGTGATTTTTGTACCACTTTAGTCACGAATATACGAAATTATTTAGGGTGGTGTTAGAGAATTTCAAGATTATACCACTTGACTCGTGGTACAAAAACCTCAATATTTTCTACCACTCTGGAGATATGGTGTTACCCTTTTCAATTCGCCTTTGCTTGTGAAAGAAGTAGAAGGGGGAGGGACTGAATTTGTTTTTCCTACTTGCCCAAGTTTGAAACTATGTTTCCTGGTATCTGTACGTTGGACATTTATTTGGGTTATCTTTGCTCCACTTTAGACGTGAACATACGAGATTGTTTAGGTGGTAAACGGGATGGATATTTGGTGTTTCAGTTGTATAGGTTGAAACTATGCTTAGGGTCTGAAATAATACCATCGGAAACTTAGTTTCGTGTATTGAAAATAAAATGTACCACTTATATAGAGGTGGTACATTTCAGTTCTACATTGGATCAGTTTTTTATGGCGCCCCCATTACTCTCTGTGAGAGAATGGTTTTGATTCTCACAGAGGCAGTTTCGTAAGTAAAATGTACCACTTTATTGACGATGGTACATTTTAATTACCAAATGGATGACAAAATTATACCACTTTATCACGGCGGCACAATTTATTTACGAAACTACTGCCACTGTGAGTTTGAAAACTGCCACTATGCACTCTGTTTGTGTGTGTTGTTCCGAACTGCTAACCATATCAGTACGTGTAACCTAAACACAAGTTAACAAATCATAATCTACGAGTTTGAAAAAGATATGACCTTAATACAGATCATATTCATTACACGGGACCGGTGAGTAGACCACGCAGTATTTCATAAAATACGCTTATTTCCCTAATGCATTTGCATGTCATACAAGATATTGTAATCTCCGCATCCTCGTCATAAAGAGGATCCCATGGGCTAAGCTCTTCTCGTGGTGTATTTTTTTTTTTGCAGAATAATTTCGGCTGTGGCATATAATGTTCAATCATATGATTGCGCATCCAATTTGACCTCGCCATCTGACGTAACTTTCCTTCTGCACTGGACTAATCCTGGAGATCCGATGCTGTTGATAGTGTTCTCCAAAAGCTTAACACCCTTTCTTCTTCTCCGTGTGTATATGTATATATGGCTTACTACATATGCTGCCATTGAATTATGCAACATCAGTTGCTCTTTCCAACATCGTCAAGCCTTCGTCTAGCACCAAGGTGTTGAAGTATTGTCGCTACAGTAAAGAGAAATGCTAAACAGTGACTAGAAGTCTACAACAAAAATTATGACGAATAAAATTCCCAATAAATAAAAAAAGAAGACGTACAAATCCAAGTCAAGCATTGCCTCAGGATGTTCATTCTCCACGCACGTCATGAAGAACTTCTCCGCCCCTTCTCGGTGTGGCCACGACATTCGTGTTTTAATCCAGCGGAGTCAATTTGTTGAAGGACCCCCTTTTTCTTCGGCTATCCGTCGCA